>DF357463.1:7845-46945 GCA_000787875.1 Solanum virginianum | reverse complement strand
TTCTAGAGCAGAGGAGCACACAGTTTCATGTCCGCAGATTGGAGTTTCAAGTGCAGTTGGAAAGGGTAAACTATATGGCATAAGATATTTTGTAATCAAGAGTTTGAACCATGAAAATATCCAAATGTCAGTAAACAAAGGGATTTGGGCCACACAAGCCATGAATGAGTCCATTTTGGATGAAGCATTTCATGTAAGTCGTTTTTCCATTTATATCCTTATGAGTATTATAATATTATGAACATCTGTCATATCTTACAGTACAAACAAATATTCGTGTTTTTTGTTTGTGGGCAGAATTCCAGCAAGGTGATACTGATATTCAGTGTCAACATGAGTGGTTATTTTCAAGGGTACGCCCAAATGATTTCTTCTGTCGGTTCAAGAAGAGACCATGTTTGGAGTCAAGGAAATGGTGGGCGTAATCCTTGGGGTCGAAGTTTTGAAGTGAATTGGCTGCGATTGTGTGATTTGCCTTTCCAAAGAACTCTTCACCTTAAGAATCCATGGAATCAATACAAACCAGTCAAAATTAGTAGAGATTGTCAGGCATGGGTTATATTATTGTCTTAGCACTATTGACTTATTTTTTCCATGTACTCTTGTTAGTAAATAGGCTTTTATGACACTGGTACATGTACTGCTGTCAGGAGTTACCTCCAGATATTGGTGAAGCTTTATGTGAGCTCCTTGATGGACAGGATGCTTTGGATGTTAATTTGAAAATGTATAGCCCTTTCCCCAGAAACTTGAAATAGTGTTCCCATTCAATTATTTGGAAACATTGAGCCTTTTGTCAAATTTGTATTAGTGCTAGAATTGTGGAAAAGTTGGTCCAAACGATTTTTCTTTTTTATAATAGTTATTGGCTCATCCAGGGATATATATGCAAGGGATGATCTCTCTTCCAAAAGGCCATATGTAGAGCCTTCACCCCATCTTGGAGATCAAGACTGTAATGCATCTCTGATACCTGACGGGACCATGTTTTATCCCTCTTTACTCTACCAACATCAAATTGATGCTAGTAGACTTCATGTAGCACCTCAGAGAATAAATGGTGTGTTTTCTGCTGAGGAGTTGGACATTGCATCAGGGGAATCAAAGTCGAGACAGTCAAGGCATTCACAGAGGAATAGAAGCGTTGCTAATCTTCATGCAAACACTGATGTGGGTCCTCAAATTAACATTTGGGGATTGCCATCAGAAAGGAGCCCACTTGCTAGTCATTTGACTGATGATGACATTCTTGAAATGGTTTGTATTTCCTATCTTACCATTATTTTATTTACTGATGAAGTTCTCGTCTTCCCCTTTATTTAATTATTGAAGCACATAGGTCAAAAAGATTGTTCTTGTATTTTGCCAAGAAGATGAAATACTCTTTCGTACTTTCTCAAAGTTTGCTGATGATTCTGCAAGCTTGTTCCTCTTGTTTTTGACCAAGTGTTTGATATCTAGCAACCTCCTTTTCTTTGAATGCATATGAAGCTCTACTTTTGTGTGCATTTTATACTAAAATGGTTTGCTACTGTTGAAGGCATTTGCCAAAAATTGCCCAATTCAGTAATTTTTAACTCAAGGCCTCCACCAAATTTCCTGATATTGGACTGTATGTCATCTGATTCTTTCTGTAGTTAGACTTTTAATTCTTCTGTTTATATCATGAGACTCACGGGTGTGGACTTACAATTCCTTAAAGCAAATGCACATCTGTTGAACCTTGATACCGTTAACTATATTAGTTAATTATCATTAAGTATTAAGGTGTTTGATTAAATCAAACTTCATAGCAAAATGGTTTATTATATTTTAGTTTAATTCCCAACTTTAAATGAATCCTGCTTGTCTTAGAAGTCACATCCTTTTTCATTTAGTAATTCCTATAGGTATAGAGAACAGATTGGGAACTTGTGTTTATATATATACACCCATATAATTTTTCAACCGTGGAGTGGAAACTATCAAGTTATTCACACCTAAGGGTGTGCGACCTAGTGGTCCATGAAGTGGGCTGAGAGCTATTTCAAGTGCAAAACCCAACAGAGGTAAAAACTAGGTGATTTCTTCCTCCAGTGGAGTCCGTAGGTTCCAGTGAGATTAGTCAGGTGCACACAAGCTGGCCAGATGACACTAGTTATAAGAAAAAGTTATTAGGTTATTCCTATTTTATTGGTGAAGGTTTTCTTCTTTGGTGCTTTATGTACCTTGACAAAGGGGCAAGTCCAAGGAAATGCTAAGTGGGATTCATAGACATTCTTCTTCGTTACATTTGTCCCCCACCCCTCATGAAGTAACACACACACACACCAGCATTTTCTCTCTCTCCCCCTCTCGCATGGCTGCTACAATTAAAGCCTTCTGACTCGCAGTCTCTTAGACTGCTGCAATATAGATAGTTTCAAGACAATGTATTTCTTATGTATTTAATACATCATATTGATTCACCTGGCTCCTAGCTAAACTCAGAGGGTGCATATTCTCTGTCCTTCCTGGATTTAGTTTGAAGAATGTTCTTAAACAAGTGTAATACTTCATGGACCCATGTGGTGTAGCTGTTAGATCTACCAGCAAATCATGTTGCCATAATTAAGATATTAGTGTAAACTTGCCACTCATACTCCTTTCTCTTGTTGCAGACATATGAAGAGTATCTTGAAGCATATAGCAGAGGCAGGAAAAGATCACCCCGCCCTGTTAGTACTCTTTGACCTTTTTCTTGTTTTATATTCCTGTATTATAGAATAAACATGCTCCACAGGAATGGATTTTGAACTGTAAAAAGTTAACCTTTATCCTTTTAGTTAATCTCAGTTCTGGAAAATCTATTATCTATTCTTTCTTTTCAGAGAAACGTATGTAGCGTTTCCTCATTGTGCTATAAGCAAGTGATAGCTCAATTGACAAAGGTTAGGACTGTGTCTTGGGTCACAATTTTGAACCTTGGACCAATTGAATTAGGTACTAGTATTTAAGTGGAGAAGGATAGAGGGGCGGGTCCGTCATCTCCGGCTTTTGAAAGCTGCGGTTGCCCAAAGTGTTGGCTCTTGATAAACTTCTCAGTCATAAAAGAAAAGCAGGAGAGAGAATTCTTGGGGCAACTCACATTCCTCTTTTTTCTCCATGCTATCTAGTGTTTGATGGTCTGAATGTGGTTGATTTTGTGGGTGAAGTATTGTGATACATTCTAGTGCTATAGTTAGGGTCCTCGAAATCACAGTTTCTGAGCTGCTCTTTAGCATGAGGTTTTGAGTCTCGCGTGTCAACCAATTCACCACCATGGCATCTTGAAAGTGAATGGTGTTTCATGAATATGATATCTATCTAGTTTTGAGGATGACATTTCTTTTTCTTTTCTCTAGCATGATGAAGTGGTTTATTTATGTATTTAAACTCGGTTTTGGAATTGCCCCTGTTCGTATATGTATCTGTATAGTGCTTCTTAGTATGGATATCCCTGAGTTGCACACAGATTATTTAAGAAGAATCTTTGGCTAGAAAGAATTCTGAACAGAACATCTGATTCCGATCTGCAATAATTCATCTCTTTATCTAGGTTCCAGGACCAGCACGGAGTACACAGAGGTCTTTAGCCAGTGAAGAAAACTGTGATGATTCGTAAGTCTTTTTTACTTCTCATTTCCGACATACTTGGGATGCAACGAACCAGCTGAGTGAACCTATATCTGTTATCTTTGCAGACAATCAGGTTGCAGTTCTAAGAAAAGGAGAAGTCACTGAATCTCCCCAATGGGTTGCATTGATCATCTTTGGCAAGCAGGCTAAGATGGTTGATTATTGTATTGTTGCAGTTGTCGCGAAGTGGTGGCTCTTGCGAAATTGTTCCTTTATTTTTGTAAAACTTAAAACTTAGGAGCACATATTGCTATAATGTTGTAGTATATCTGTACTGTATTATATGGCCCTCTTGTCATCCTTCTCCCCTTGCTGTTTTTGAATGGAAAATTCTATACTGTCAATGCAAACTTTGTACAGGAAATCAGCAGTCTCTATGCTCATATATCCATTCTTGATAAAGGCAAGCACTGTATAGAAGTGGATAATATCTTCTTCCAAACTTTTCTTGATTATTGGGATGGAGAGAAGTTATGCTACTTTTTCCCCTTTCTATTTACTATGAGAACACTCATTGTTGTTTAGTCATTTGGTGTGAGGTATAATGTTGAGACGAGGGTCTTCCGGAAACAGTCTCTCTATCTCTATGAGGTAGTGGTAAGGTCTGCCTACATTTTACCCTCCCAAGACCCCACTTGTGGGATTCCACTGGGTATATTGTTATTGTTGTTGGTCTGAAGTATAATGTACTATAATTTCAGAATAAAATGTACGATTATTTATTTCATATTTAGTTGGATCTAGTAGGTAGTCCTGAGATTATTTATCTTACAACTTTTGCCTTAATGATGGATAAGTTATTCCATATACATGATGGAATAACTTATCCAAAAATAATATTTTGGGATTAATTATCTCGTGATAACTTGTTTTCAACTAGATGATGATTATTTTAATGGTCTATGAAGTAAGAATGGAATTCTAGGATTGTCATGACTATTTTTAAAAAAGATATTTCTTAAGTTTTATAAATGTAAAGACTATCTTTAAGTAGTATAAAAAGATATTTAGATATAAATACGGAGTTTGTTATATCTTGAAGAGAATTACTTGTATTTTTCCTAGTTTGTATACAAGAAATATCTCTTTTAGATTTAACTTGAAAGTTGTGTAATGATATGGAATACTTTATTTGGATAAATCATATCGATGGCCTAGGGTCTATCGAAAACAACCTCTATACCTCTTTGAGACAGTGGTAAGGTTAGTGTCTGACCCTCAACTTGATGGTTCAAGTGGCTCAAGCTTGGTTAGTGATTTACCTGATAAGCCTAGTCAAGGCCCCATGACTTTGGTCAAGGTAAAGTTCAAGTGAAGGAAGACCTTGGTATTGACGTGGCCAGTGCATGCGAGGGAGGACGTGGCTACGACATGACAAGGGCTGAGCAATCTAAGGCAATGCAAGACTTGACGTGGCTAAGACATGACAAGGGCTGGGCAAGCTAAGGCAAGGCAAGGCAATGACGTGGCATGGTTATGGCTAAACAAGATTAAGTCTAGGTGCTGGACAAGGTCAATGGTGCAGGAAATCGAACCCCAATAGCAAGCTGTGCAAGGTAGGACTTATGCCATGGCACACAGGCACCATGTACAGAGCCTGGGAAAGGAACAAACATGCTGGCTAGGCACAAATCTAGGTGCCAAGGGCAAGGTATTGGCGTCAAATTTGAAGGCTGCCCACATGTGCCTTACACATGCATCGACAGTTGATGGTTAGGGGAATTCCTAGCGGTTTGGACATGTCAGCAAACTTAAATAACACAAAGTTGTGACTTGTTCCTGCATGTGCTTGTGTTCTTGATTTCGTAGTCATTGTTTGTGATGGACTAGATCAAAAGTGAAGAAAAGAGGGCTGAGTTTAAGTGTGTTAGGCTGTCTATTGGTTTAGATCGCAAGGGTTGACCTTATATCAGTTAGCATATACATGACCTTCCCAGACTCGATCTAGTGGAATTTTACTAAATATCTATCTATATATATTTGAAAGTTGTTTCTTTCATGTCTCAAAATCATTTCTTTTTTCACTTATATTTTTTTTTATTCTTTAATACACAATAATTTAAAAAGTCTTGGTAATTTGGTGATCAATGAAGTCAGAATGAAAACCATGAAAATTATCATATACTTGACTCTTAGCAGAAGCAGAAACGTTTTAGTAATTTTTAGTCTATTTATTAATTTAAAAATTAAAAATATGTTAAGAGTAATTTTAGTTTAAAAAAATAAATACCAAAATATAAATATAAAAATAAAAAGAAACTAGTATAAAATAATTTAATTAAGCAAATCCAAGGGAAATTCTATTTTGCATTGCTTCACAAATTCAACACCACAATTGATTTGGGGTTTTCTTAGCTAGGGCACCCAACAACAACAATGGAGGCTGGTGATGGAACGAATAGGAAAAGGATAAAGGCGGAAGATGTTATCTGTAAGCTCAAAGACGATGGCGATTTCGATAAACTTCGCCTCATAATTGTTCGCAAAATGAAAGAAAATGTCAGTTTTTCCTTATTCTTCTTTGATTTTGTTCTTTAGGGTTCCTCATTGGGCTTAAACTGTACACTTGAGTATTTGTTATTTCAGTTTTTTTTTTTACATCAATTTGGGTGAAATCCTGTGTGGGTTTCGTTCTTTTTGCTTGAATAAAATTGTATGTGATTGGTATCTAGATTCGGCATTAATTATTGGATTTAAGTTGTATCTACCGTGAGTGAAGCTTGTCTAGTTTACCTATTAGTATTATTATTGTTAGAGTAGAAGGTTAAAGAGGTGTTTTTCTAATAGTGTACTGTGTATCTTATTCCTGGATTGTTGTTCTCTTGGTTTCAGTTATTTTAGTGCTTGTTGTTGATAAAGTTCTTTTCTTTTTTCTGAAATGGCTTATTTACTACTGCTTTGATATGCTTTGAGGTGAGAATACACATTATCCTCTCTGGACTCCATGTGTGAGATTGCAACGGGTATGTTGTTGTTTTTGTTGTACACCAGGAGTGAGGCGACGCATGAAGTTTTTCTGGCATGGTGTATTATATAGAGAAAAAAAGTGAGGCAAGTGGTGTGGTTTGTTAAGGCTGGGTACACTCTATAGAGGAAAAAAGGTGTGTATGGGCAGGCTCGAGATAGATAATACTTGCGAGCAGATTGGGAAGATTGTAATACGTGGCATGTAGGTTTTTTGCCGTGGGTGCCTCCTATAGAGAGAAAAAGGAGTGTGCATAGATAGGCTCTAGCTAAGATTCTACTTGCGGGCATAATGTGCAAACTGTGGTATGAGACATGTAGTTTTTCTGGTTTGGGTGCTTCCTATATAGGAAAGAAGAGGTGTTCAAAGGTATGTATGAGCAGAGATTCTGCTTGTGAGCATAATGGGCAGACTGTGATGTGAGACATGCAGGGCAGATGCCTCTTGTTTAGGAAAAAGGGGTTCAGAGGTAGTCTTGAGCTAAATTCGGCTTGCGAACATAATGGGCAGACTGTGATACTCACTAATGTAACAGAGGTGGATGATGGTCAGGGATATCCAGTAGTTTATGGACATGAATGTACTTTAAGGAATTGTTGCGTTATCAATTTAACCTAATCAATGTTAACTGGCTGCGATAGGTCTTTATCCCTTCTTGCAGGGTACACATCTATACTCCTAGACCCAACTTGGTGGGATTTCACTGAGTATGCTTTTGTTGCAGGGTACACATCTACTCTTATATTAGACTGCTATTTGTAGTTTGTTTTTAAATAGGTTGATAGTCATATTGTTAGTGTATAAAAATTAAACCTTTAGACCATAACTGTGTAGCACATGTCCTATGTATGTGGTTTTGCTTGTTTCAGTTAACATTTGGAGACTTAACAGTATTGGAAAACAAAAATCTGCTGCTTCTTAATTTGAAATCATAGAAGTATAAACAAGGTCAACTAAGGGTACACTAAGGACTTTGTTGGATGCAAAAAGGATTTACTGAGGGATTCTATTGACATGTTAAGGCGAGGCTTTCCTTGAGAACTCTTCTGACTGATTTTATCTTCATATGAGCGTCCATGGGAAATTGTTAAAGAGAACTAATTGTAAAGGTCAATCAGCAAGCCATTCTAAAACTGAGGTTCTGATGTTTTGTCTTCTGCCCAAAGAATATCTTGAATATTAATCTACTGGGTTGCTAGTTAAGCTAGACCAGTAGAAGCTTACCGCTCAGCTTGTATCAGGCTGGGTTCTAAATCAGTACGAGTTGGTGCAAAATAAATCCAGATTGATTTTGACTGAAGGTACACTTAGGGAAAGTTCAGGGTGAATTCTCTTAGAGTAAGAATCTTTTAGTAGTTCTTTCCCATCCCTACAGATGTTTCTGGTAACAGCTAGTTATAGTTGTAGTTCTGTCTCGGCTATGTCTACCTCTGGACGGTTTGAACTTCACTTTTTGATATTCAGGTATGAGTAATTAACTTTTTTGGCGAGACTTTCAATTTTGATTGTATTGTCGCTATCGTTTGATATACCCCGGTCAGTTATTAGTTGTATTCGGGTTTAGCAATGATTTCCTGGACTTTTAAGCATGAGAGAGATATAAAGTTGAAACCTGACTTGGTGGCCAGGTTTTGGGCAAGTTTTACTGTTATATAATGCATGTGCATCTGTTGATTACCAATATCCTTGCTTCAAATTAATGTTGGAAAACCTTTTTACCTTCGACAGCGGTGCACCTTTTAAGTGACTGAGCAACATTTTATGCACATTTAGAAGCTTAGCAACTTTATATCGTACTGGTTTTCTATTGAATACGGACATGGACTGGGATGTAAAATTTGAAAAACTATGGGACTTCATGAATGTAGAAGATGATATTATACCCTGAACTTAAAACTAAATGATATTATACCCTGAACTTAAAACTAGAACATTTGTCAGTAGAAACTACCCATTCAACAAATGGATTAGAAACTATAGACGAGGCATAAAGGACAGAGTTTGTTTGCTTCACGGGTCCACACAAACAATATAGTGAAGTGTATCACCTAAAATAAAATGCTTTCTATTACAAAAATCACATTCAAAAATATATGGTTGCAATAGTTCAATTAGAAAAGATATCAGTACAAATATAATTGTACAATTGTCGTGCATGAATCAATGCTGTGTCAACATTGATGGTGAAAAGTATAGACGGCATTAAGTTTGATGGTCGTGCTTACAATTATATATAAAAACATGTTTGGGGTGGGGCAAAAGGGCAGAGAAAGTTTCTCTATCGGTTTTAGGAAGCTTTAGATACCTGGCTTAGCTTGGTCAACAAAAAATATTCACCCTCATTATATTGAGTTTCATTTAGAATTTAGTCCCTCCTGATTTCAGATATTTATTTTCTCATAGCTGTCATTTTTGTTCTTCTAGTTGATGGATGAATGCTTAAGTTGAGGAGCTAGTACATGGATTGAGGTTTTTGTCCTCTATTGTGTTCTACTTGACCCCCACCAAGAAAAAAAACTTTTGGTGCTTAAAGTCAGAAGAAGCACCAAATTAGTAGCAGTCTATTGAAGTATTAGTCAACTTCTCCTAGCTGCGAATTGAAAAGAGGAAGACAACCCTAATTTATTAAGGAAGATGATGAGAGTTTTTTTTTTTAAAATCAAATTTTAAAATTTAGAGTTTATATTTATATTATGTTCTCTTTTAGTATATAAAACCTTAGTTGCTTGGACTTTTCATTATGTTCTCTTTTAGTATATGAAACATAAGTTGCTCGGACTTTTCACTTTCGGTGACATACCCGTGTCAACGTGACGTGCGTGTGTGATCCATATCTGTTCATTTCAACCTGTTTTAGATACTTTGACCTAATTCGAGAGAGTAATTCTGGACAGATTCAATGATTTTTGTAATCAAAACAAAATTATGGTGAAATTGAAGAAAATGGAATACTTTATATATATAAATTTCTATTATCACTCCCATTCCTTTTATTTCCTTCAAGATTCTCCTCTTGATCAATTCCGAGCAACTTAGTATGAATGTACTCCAACTTTCATATTAAATGACGGTTTTATGTTGGGTTAGCCTGATGTCACATGTTCAAACCCTGCTGCAGACCATAACCTATTATTTAAGTGAAGAAGGGTACAAGCAAGGCCCATGGAGTGTTGAACCATCCTCCGCTGGTCCTAGGGATTTTGTGGTTATTTAAAAACAGCCAGAGAGAAGGTGCATATGATGCTAAGTTTTGAATCAATGAAATATGTTGTTTATCATATTCAATATCTTTGAATCAATCAAGGCTAAATCAATTGTTTATAAATTTGTGTTTAGTCGTGTCGTGTCACTCTACTTTCAAAGTTTTTATCCTCCTTAATGTGTTAGTGTCGAAAATGATGTTTAACCCCAAGAAAGAACCACTGGCTTTCTATTATTGTTTTTTGTGGGCAGAAACATCATTTCTCTTGTGAATATGAAGACATTTGTTTGCAAAAATCTTCTTCTTCTTCTTTTTTTTTTTTTTTGATTTGCACCGGGTGTCCGAGTCTCTTAGAGCCCCGACTAATCCCGGGGTGCATTTGTTTGCAACAATCTTATTATGTGTTTTCTTAAAGAGCATGTTAGGGCTCAACTTGAGGTAGGAAAAACTATGATTGTGTAAGGGTTTTAGAAGATAGCTTAAGTTTATAGAGATATTTTCTGAAATATGCTTATAATCTTTAGGCAACGACTCTAGCATTGGGCTTTGTTGTTGTGCCTTAGTTTTATCCAAGATATTGTGTTTTGATGATCGAGAAATTCATCTGGGGCCAACCCTTTAAGACCAACTGCAGCCTTTGAAACTCGGGGATAATGAGCCCGTCCCTCTAGCCTTTTCCAATTAGATACAAGGTATATTTCGCATGGCACACAGCTCAAGCCTGTGATCGAGAAGTCACAGTGCCTCTACCTTTGCCTCTTGAACTATGCCTGGGTAAAGTTGTTATTTGACATCTAAGAAAATGAAGGTGAGATTTGAGTTGATATATAGTCTTGAAAATAGGGTCTAATAATTTTCTCTTAAAAAAAGAAATTTTTTCTAGTGATATAGTGGCCGAATTTTATTGTAAGGACTAACTGCTGACAAAAGCCTGGCATACAATAAGTGGAGAAGGGTAGAGGGTTGGGTTAATGATCCACAGACTTTTGACTGTGTGCCAAATACCCTCCCTGATTTCTCGGTTATTGAGAAAAATAATAAATATAGGATCGAAAAGTATCATTGCTAGTTTCCGATTAATGAGAACTTTTCTGCCATTAGTTAGTTTCATTTTTCTGATCTGTTTCTATTTACTAATTTCCTCTTCTTTTTTTGCTTTGTCATGATATTTAAAAAGTATTCAATCGTCAGCAACAAACGAAATATAGACTTGCATCTAAAAGATTCTTGGGTTTAGTCGCTCCTAAGCAAATATATTTGTACCTTTGCCTTTTAATACTGTAGTCTTAATACTTTTTTTGCGCGTGATTGAGTTGGATGTTGGTGCAACTTTTGGATAATGTGCTATCTGCTTGACAACTATGATTACCAAGATAAATGGGCAAAACACACTTAGAATATTGTCAATACATTATTCACTTGAATCTATAACTTGAGAAAGTAAAGAAAATAGTAAAGCTCCAATCCCCCTCCCCCTTTGGGTGAAGTGCATTGATTGACACAATTATGGTATGTCAGTGGGGCATGAACTTTTATGTTACATTTTTTTGTATCCACTTTGTAAATGGATTGTATGTCATATCTTTTTGACTGACGTGATAAGTTATATTTTTGCGTCTTCTTCAGATAAACAAAAGGAATAGAATGATGTTGTTATACTTCTAAGTTTTTATGTGTGCTCTAGTTGTGTGACAACTGTGATTTTTCCAGGTGGAGTTGCGAAACAGTCTAATAGCTACAGTGAAAGAATCAGCAGCACTTAACCGTCCAGGTGCAGAAAAAATGAAACCAAGGCAACTATCTGATGCTATATATCAAGAAGTTGGGTAGGTCATATTTTCAACAATTGTTGACATCTTTTAGAACATCTACACCTTTCAATTTGGTATTGAGGGAATAATTGTTTATCAACAAAATGAAAGAGAATCTTTCTAACAAGTGCAGCAAAAAAGTTGGTTCTCGAGGGGGATGGGGACGTCTGTGTCAAGTTAGGGAAGAAATTTAAGGGACTTAAGTGAGAGATTAATGAAAGCTCAATTGTTCTAGTCTTTTCCTGTTTATTTGAACAGCTAGTTAATATTTTATGTTTCAACCAGTGGTATTAAAAGTTAATCTGGTAAAGGATACAGAGTTTCACAATTTTAACCTGTTCTGGTCATGAACTATAGGGACGAAGTCATGGGTAAAATTTCAAATGAGTTGTGGAATACAATCAGAACTGGTGATGGCATTCAAATGGAGATAACCCAAACGGTTCAATCGGTGTACAATAAGTTATTGAACCCACAGCTAAATGAAGCTGGTGAATCAGCTTCTCATTCGGACTTGCAGCCAGCTCAGAAGGGAGTTGAAAGTAATGGACATATTGCTGTTTCTAACAGTGGTATTGATGCCCCATTTTCTGTTGATGCAGAGCCAAGTGAACCTCCTGGTTTTGCCCGATTAAACTCAAATCAGAACAGCAAAAGTGACCACAAGGAATCACTGAAAGAAGAAGTGAGAGTTCCTGTTCCTTCTGACGGAAAAGCAAGAGAAACATATGCCCAGTCAAAGAACAATGGCTCACTTGACCCTTTGGTACCCGACAGTGAGGATGTGCTTGCGCCACCTGCCTTTGCTATAGGCACAAAAGAGAAGAATCCAAATGACGTTAATGATGAAGATCCTGAAGTGCCTCCAGGATTTGGCTGATGGCTTATTAAGTTATTATGATCATCCTGTTTATGTTTTTTGGAAAAGGTTAGCTGTATTTGGTTGGTCATTGTCGTATCAAGTTCAAGAAGCTTGTGTTGGCACTTGCAAAGATTAATGTGCTTTTACTGCACCGACTAGCAGCTCGTGACCTCACATTCTTCAATTTCCCGAGGTTAGAAGCCTTAACTATGTCGCTTGTGCATGATCTTGGATTACAGAACCATCAAAACTCAGAGCCTTCAACTGTGAACGTTGCAGATGACAAGATGTCTTGTTGTAAGATGTAGTATAAACTAAGTTAATTTTGTTGGTTCTTTAGATGTTAACCATAATATTTCTTCCTAACCTGTTCAAGTCGAATTTGTTTTTGCTCTTGTGCTTTGTCTTTTCAATGTCTTTCTTTAGCTTGGGTTTGTTTTTCCTAAACTTTTAGGAGTTGATGCTGTGGATTGGACAAAGGAAAATTAGTTGCTCATACCATTTGGCAAGAAGGTATTCTTTGTAAATACGTTTACATGGTGTTCTAAGCAATTATTTTTTTTTTCTCTTGGTTACAAAGATGAAGCATTATGCCGTGGTCAGGTACCTTGCCTCTTATGGAGAATGATAATAGAGAAGAGAACTACTACTTTCGACTCAATTTATGTCTCACACTTTCCTTTTAGTCTATCGAAAAAAAAAATCATATTTCTTTATTTAGAAACAATTTAATTTTAAACTTTACGGTTTCCCCTTAATGGGATGATGTATAGCCAGTTAGCCACTCAAGTATCTGTGGTATATTTAGACCAAAAGTTTCAAACTTCTTTCTTTCTTAAGCTTTATACCTCATTAAACACCGCCACCACATAAATTGTGATAGAGGGTGCAGGATTTTCTGAACTATTCATTTTTATGATATGAATTTGTAAAACTATATTGTTATGTTATGTGGCCACCTCTTCTAAAATTTTTAGTTGGTAGAGAGTATATCTTTATCTTATTGACTATATTTTCAGCACACCTCTCACGTGCGAGCATGACTTTTTTCTTTGATGATCCAAGTGCATGGAAATTGTTCTTGATGAAGAATGTGGTGAACTTTAAGCTTAGGACATCTGATACCATGATAAGTTATGCGACCAGTTTATGTCTGAAAGCTTAAAAACTTCTTATTTTAATTATATCGTCAAGATTCTACTAGTTGGAAATAAGTTTTGGACTTGTCAGAGACTTTCTAATTTTATTGTTACACAAATACAAATGGGCACACACACGCACACATGACTTATTTTATTTGGTATGATGATGGCATAAGTTGAGCTTGAAAGAAACAGTGAGGATACATATACTCGACCCTGATTAGTTTTATCATCCAGATATATCTTCTCTTTTGAATGTAATTTTGATCTGTCTATTGACAAGTTTATGGATAATGCAGGTATGCAACACTAAACTTCAGGTACAAGAAGTGTTATTTATTGGTTTAAAAAAGTTTCAAGCATGTTTTTTCTGGGATTCAAAATTTAATTCCGAATTTAGGTTTGTTTTGTCTAAACACTGTTGTAATATGATTCGGAATTTAGATTTGTTTGCCTAAACACTTATGTAATATGAATCGTAATTTTGGTTTGTTTTGTCTAAACACTGTTGTAATATGATTCGGAATTTAGATTTGTTTGCCTAAACACTTATGTAATATGAATCGTAATTTTGGTTTGTTTTGTCTAAACAGTCATGTAATATGATTCAGTTGCAAATACATTTCTTTTATAGAATGGGAAATTATGCTTCTGCAGTTGGCTGAATCTATTTTTGGTTTTGGCAGTTTCATTAAAACATTGTGTTATCATTTTAGTTATTTAAAATTGTACTCATTTAATTGAGTTACAGGCTGAGAGGCGTAGTGAGTAACGCATGGATTTGAGCTAGAAGATTTTCACCTCATCTAGTATCAATTTTACTTTACAACATCAAGAGATTAGAATTCTTCTAGCTCATGAAAATCTTGAAATGTTTTCTTGTTTTTTCTGTACTTGGTTGTTTGTCATGGCCTAGTACATAGAGAGAATTAAAGACGTATATAGTACACGTTGAAGGATTTCACCTGACCATCCTTCATTTAGCGATGAAGGAATGCCCGGTTCGCCAATAGACGATGATGGACATGGCACTCACACAGCTGCTGGTACTTTTGTGAAAGGTGCCAATGCATACGGAAATGCAAATGGCACTGCTGTTGGAGTTGCCCCTCTTACTCACTTGGCTATTGTGACTCGACATGGAGTTGAAGGAAGTAAAGAATCTTGCAGTTTCAAACTAAGGACATGTCGAATGTACCAAAATAGTAGGAAATGAAAGTATAATAGAATATCATGAGTACTTTCTGCATTCATTCCATGGAACAAATCACTAGAAATTCATCGTTGAAGTTTCTTCTAGAACGACTGCAATTGGACTTGTTACAGAGTGGCTCTTACTAGTCCAGTTCAAGAATCCTTGAACTACACCACTGGTTGAACTATTCGCCATTCTTGAAAAGGTCACTCGATATGTCTTTTTCTGGTTCAACTTGGACAACTTTAGAGTAGAGGGCTTAACAATTACTCCTACTCCGGGCGGTGGAACTATTTTCACAATGTAAGATGATATAGCCTCCCCGACGTTAGTCACTGTTCTTGTATATGTTTGAGGATTTTGTCCGAGTGTGATGGAAAATGACGGATAATTTAGTTGTGCTTCAGGTGTACTTTTCACTTTTGCACAATCCACCTTATGTTGTACAAGGTTTCCAACCTGTCGATTTGTGTAATTCAAACCACACAAATAAGGTAAGTAGTCGTTGAAAGGGGTATCATAAATTAGTCCCGGATCATTTGCTCTGGATGGATTGACATGTCCTGCACCAATAGCAAAGATGGTAGCAGGAAGGAGCGTTGCGTCTAGGATGGGATTGTTGGCGAGGTTTACTGTATCCGCGGTTGTCATGATTGCTGATTTAATAGCTGCAGGAGACCAAGTGGGGTGAGCGCTTTTTAGCAATGCTGCTACTCCACTGAGGTGAGGACAAGACATGGAGGTACCCGAAGCAATATTGAAGGTAGATTTTGTGTTTGTGTTGTTCTCCATGGAGGTAGGCCAAGCAGCAAGAATGTTAACACCAGGACCGATAATGTCAGGCTTTAAGATTCCGGGACTAGCTAAGCTTGGCCCCCTGGAAGAAAATCCAGCAACAACCGGAGCATTTTTATCTCCGATTATAGTTCCTTGGAATGTAAATCGAGCAACATGTTTGTTCGTTGAATTCATATAGGCAATGATTTTCATTCCGTCTTCATAAGTTACATCCATAGCTGGAAGGACGTGAGCGTCAGCTGATGTAGTGAAACCATCTTCTACCCTATTTATTAGAATCATGCCAACACCTCCAGCATCCTTAACAGCTTGTCCTTTTGAAATCCTCGTATAACCGCCCCCTATCATACACAACACTATTTTGCCTTTAACAGCACCATCACTCAACGTACCTGTTCCGCAATAAGAGCTGTCAAATTCACTAGCATTTAGTGATGGATCAAACAAAGGGAAGAACTTTGTGCTGAAAGCCTTTGAGTGATAAGCCGATTCCCCTTCAAACACTTGTTTGTTTCCAAGCTCAACTGTTGCCTTAATTTTTCTGTCAAGAGTGCTCGCGCCTACTGTGAGAATCCACGGGGCTTCATTTCCAACAGAACTTTCGGATGGACCACTATTACCAGCAGAGCAACTTACAAGAATACCTCTTTCTGTTGCACTATACGCCCCGAGTGCAATAGGATCACTATGGAAAGGACTAGTACTCGAACCAAGAGATAGCGATAAGATATCAACTCCGTCATCAATAGCTACATCCATAGCAGCTAGAATCCCACTGTCAGAGCAACCAAATGTATCACAAACCTTATAAATGGCTAGGTGAGCAAGAGGAGCAACACCAACCGCGGTACCATTAGCATTTCCATACACATTAGCACCTTTCACAAAACCGCCAGCAGCAGTGCTGGCAGTGTGTGTACCATGTCCATCATCATCTATTGGCGAACCATTTTCTTTTGGAAAAGTCCGCGCTCCAATCAGCTTGTTGTTACACTTTGTAGTGAAATTCGACTCACACTTCCCCTTCCATTTAGCAGGCGGAGGAGGCATCCCTTCATCGCTAAATGAAGGATGGTCTGGAAAAATCCCGGAGTCCAGGACTCCGATGATCACGCCTTTCCCATAGTTGGAATCCCTCCACAACCCAACCTTCTCTTGCAATCCAAGAAAACTCGGACTATGTGTAGTGTGTAAAGACAACATCCTCTCTCGCCACGCATTTACAAAGCCTGATTTCTTCTCCATTTCCTTCACTTCCTCTGCTGATAATCTTGCAGCAAAGCCTTTCATCACATTGTGATATGAGTATATCAAGCGCGACTCAGACTCTTCATCTGAGTCTGCGCTTGATATACTCTTTGGCAAAAAAGAATTATACCAACTTCCCAAATCCCTTGACATTGATTGAGTCGAAATTTGGCTTTCGGGGGATTCAACTTGAACTATATAAGTCTCTAAATTGCTTTGCATACTAGGCCATGATAAACAACAAACTATGAACAAAACAAGAAGGATATTCAAGAACTTCATGGCTAAATACATGAACCAATGATGTATAGTTGATAATTTTGCATTCTTTGAAGTACTAACATATATAGTGCTCTAGCCCTTTAACTAGATCAAGATTTAGAATTGTTTAATCAATAGATACCCTCATGTTACTTAATATATTACTGTGCATGGAAAAAAGAGAATATCATGTGATAGAAAAAGACTAAAGTATCTTTTTTTTAAAAAAAGATAAAGTATACCAATGTGAATGAGTGACTAGATAGGAGTATTTTTAATTGGAACACCTTCCTAAAAATTGACTTAGTCTTGACTGAAGAAAAAATATTTTTTTAAGGATACAAGTATAACTATTACCTCCAAATGTGACGCTCTTTTCTTTTCTGGCCGTCCCCAAAAGAATGTTATCTTACTCTAATTGGAAATAATTTATCTATAAAATTCTTTTTTTTATTCTTAATGAAATGATTCTCAGCCACATAAATATCTGAGAATGATTATAGACCACAAGTTTTAAAAGTTTTTTTTTCCTTAAACACCATATCAAGTCAAATGATACTACATAAAATAAGACGGAGTATATTATAATTTATATTTGATGAATGATAGTTTGTTTCCATTGAGAATAATATGGGACTTGTCAAGTTGCTGAACAATAATATGGGTATGCATCATGTAGGGTTCATTAAAGAATATCGCGCTTTACTAAGAAATTCTCCATTCTAACCTTTTCAATCAAATACATCTGATTAAGCACGAAGGGATTATTCTTATTCTTCTACACTCTTTGTTTATAATATAGGCATTGTTATACGAAAACTACTTTTTTTGTTCTATATATATTTTTATTCCACCTTTTATCGAGCATAAATTAATCAAATAACCCCACAAATGCACTTGGCTTGCCTTTAAAGAACTTTCCTTTATCCCTATCATAAAAAGACACTACCAATAATTTAAGTATCTTGCTACTTGCATGGAAACTTCATTTTCCCAATTGGCTTGTTTGAATTCTAATTTCATAAAATGAAATGTAGCTTTTTGCTGAGGAAAAAAAAAAACATAAAAAGCTAGGCCACTAGCCAGCCATGCTTTTCGTTTTTCTTTATTATTATGTTTGATCGAACTCACTAGTTTTTACTTAAATACTAAATTATATTAAAAGAATTCATTAAATTTGTATAAATATTTACTTGCGAAAAAGCAAAATGAGACAAAAGTTGATTGATGAATTCTGAACTTATAAACTTTAAATCTCGATTTTGCATCTATATTATTACCACCTATGGATGGAAACTTTGATCTTTTTTTCCACATGTACCATGTGGATGTTGCCTTAATCTATTGATTGGTGTTGGATTTAGTATCTGGCATTTTTTGATTTATCCCATGTCCTACTTATAAT
The DNA here is from genome assembly GCA_000787875.1 of Solanum virginianum. Classification (NCBI taxonomy): domain Eukaryota; kingdom Viridiplantae; phylum Streptophyta; class Magnoliopsida; order Solanales; family Solanaceae; genus Solanum; species Solanum virginianum. The sequence goes on along the minus strand of DF357463.1, from coordinate 28,420 downwards.
ATTTAATTGGAAAATATGTAAAGTTTACATCTAATGAATAAATTATATCTTTCAATAATCATGGCAGGGTCAATATCATATTACTTAATTAGACCACAAAGACTGATTTTCTTGATACTTTATATTTTTTTTTGATTCCTGACATTCTCCTTCTACTTTCTGGGCATCGTGAGTTGTCGTGGGATGGATAGCTCTAATTCGTTCGCCCTTGGTTAAATTTCTCAGTTTCAAACTTTGAGAGCGGGATTTTTTTTTTACAAGGAGCGCTTCCTCCTTTAACGAGCCTTATGCACTATTTAGAAATGAAAAAAGGACATAAATGTTTTGGACCTTCCACCCTCAATCAAAGGACTCTGGTAATCAAAAAAATCTCCTTTAATGGGCCTATCATGGTGCGAATCTGTATTAGTCATGTCTTGCATATTTAGCACTTTTATGATTAAGCAAGATGCGTTCTCATATAAATCTAACTCTTACGAATTTTTTTCAGTATAAACACTGAGGGCGAGAAAGCAGGGGTGGCTCGACAGTGTTAAAAAAAAAAGTAAGTGTCTTAGGGGCCTCAATTTTTATTTTAATAATAATAAGTTATAGATTTTTTTTTTAGAAAAAAACACTAATTACGTACTATTTACAGTAAAAATTATTTATTTCACATAAAAAGAAAGAATTATTAGAATAAATTTGGCACGTCTTAAATATGATTATATGATTCATTGAAAAAAATCACTGGATAAAATCATAAAGAAATTCTGCATCTCAAAGAGATAGAAAAATAAAATTTCATTTGATTTTCGTCTTAGGCCACTAATGTGCGCTCCTGCGAGAAAGTAGTTTTCATTATAATAGATGAAAAGAGAGGTCACAAGGTGAGAAATTGAGGGGTTGTTAATAAACAAAGTTAGATGAAAAAGGAAGTAAAAAAGATACCAATAGAAATATTAGTTCATACACGAGTGATTTGTGGACTCATTTGGACAACAAACAACATGCCCATAGAATCTCACAAGTGGGGTCTGGGGAAGGTAGAATGTACGCAGACCTTACCACTACCTCATCGAAGTAGAGAGACTGTTTTCTGGAACCAATGGACTCATTTGGACAACAAACAACATGCCCATAGAATCTCACAAGTGGGGTCTGGGGAAGGTAGAATGTACGCAGACCTTACCACTACCTCATCGAAGTAGAGAGACTGTTTTCTGGAACCAATGGACTCATTTGGACACAAACCATTAATGTAGGCTTATTATACATGGAACAAATTACTAATAATCAAACAAACTAATCAAGATCTGGAATTTCTAGCTCTTGTAGCATAACTGCAATTGGACTTCTTACAAAGTGCTTATTACTAGTCCATTTCAAGTATCCATGAACTAGTTCCATGTTTTCAATCTTGGTTGTTGTGGAAAATGTCACACGGTACGTCATCTTCTGATTCAACTTGGAGAACTTTAGAATAGAGGGCTTAACAACCACGGACACCATTCGTGGTGAAACTATCTCTGCGCGATAAGTTGATTGTGCCTCTCCAACGTTTGTGACCGTTCTCGTGTATATTTGAGGTTTTTCTCCAAGTGAGATGGAAAATGAAGGGTAATTTAGTTGTGCTTCGGGGATGCTTTTCACTTTTGAGCAATTTGCCTTGCGTTGTATAAGGTTTCCTACCTCTCGATTCGTGTAGTTCAAACCACATAAATAAGGTAAGTAGTCCTTGAATGGAGTATCGTAAATTAGTCCTGGATCAGTTGCTCGTGATGGATTGACATGTCCTGCTCCAAACGCGGAGATTCTAGCAGGAGTGAGTGTTTCGCGTAGGAAGGATTGGTTGTTGAGGTTGACTATATCCGCGGTTGTCATGATTGCTGATTTAATAGCTGCAGGGGACCATGTGGGGTGCGCGCTTTTCAGCAATGCTGCTACTCCGCTGAGGTGAGGACAGGACATGGAGGTGCCTGAAATTATGTTGAATGTCGATTTTGTGTCTGTTTTGTTCTCAACTGAGGTAGGCCAAGCTGCAAGGATGTTAACACCAGGGCCAATAATGTCAGGCTTCAAGATCCCAGGACTAGCTACGCTTGGTCCGCGAGCAGAAAATGCAGCAACCACGGGAGCATTTTTATCTCCAATTATCGTTCCTTGGAACGTAATTCTAGCCACAGGATTCTTCGTTGATTTCATATAATCGCTGATTTTACTATAATCGAAGGATGCTACGTCCATGGCTGGAAGGACGTGAGCATCCGCTGATGTAGTCAAAGCGTCCTGAGGACGATTTATGATAACCATACCAACACCTCCAGCATTCTTAACCGCTTGTCCTTTTTCAATTCTGTTAAAACCACCGCCTGCCTGGCACAAGACGATTTTCCCTTTTGAAACAGCGCTGAGCTCGGTCAGCCCTTGTCCGCAAAAGGGGATGTCTAAGCCAGAGTTAGGATCAGTTACATTCTCTGAAGGATCAAACAAAGGGAAAAATTTGTTATTGGGAACTTTAGGACGAAAAGCTGATTCGCCCTCGAATTCTTCTTTGTTGCCAAGCCTGAGAGTTGCCTTAATTTTCCTGTCAAGCGTGCTCGCGCCTACTGTGAGAATCCACGGGGCTTCATTTACAACCGTGCTTTCAAATGGACCGTCATTACCAGCAGAGCAACTTACAAGAATACCTCTCTGTGTTGCACTATACGCCCCGAGTGCAATAGGATCACTATGGAAGGGTTTAGTAGTTCCACCAAGGGAAAGTGATAGGATATCAACTCCGTCATCAATAGCCGCGTCTATAGCAGATAAAACACCACTATCAGAGCAACCAAACGCATCGCACACCTTATAAATGGCTAGGTGAGCAAGAGGGGCAACTCCAACCGCGGTGCCAATAGCATTTCCAAACACATTGGCACCTTTCACAAAACCGCCAGCAGCTGTGCTGGCGGTGTGTGTACCATGTCCAGTATCATCCATTGGCGATCCATTCGCTTGTGGAAACGTCCTCGCTCCAATGAGCTTGTTGTTACACTTTGTAGTGAAGTTGGATTCACACTTCCCCTTCCATTTAGCAGGTGGAGGAGGCATTCCTTTGTCGCTAAATGAAGGATGGTCGGGTGAGATCCCGGTGTCTATAACACCGATGATCACGCCTTTCCCATAGTTGGAATCCTTCCACAAGCCAATGTTCTGTTGCAGTCCAAGAAAACTCGGACTATGCGTGGTGTGTAAGGACAAAATCCTTTCAGGCCACGCAGCTATAAAGCCCGGTTTCTTCTCCATTTCTTTCACTTGCTCTGCAGTTAATCGCGCTGCAAAGCCTTTCATAACATTGCGATATGAATACACCAATCGCGGCTCCTCCTCATTCGAGCTAACACTCATGCTTGCTATTGTATCTGGCAAAAAGGATTGGTACCAGCTCTCTAAATCCTCTGACAAAGATTGTGTTGAAATTTGGCTTTCTGGGGGTTCTACGTGTACTATATACGTCTTTAATTCGCTTTGTATACTAGGCCATGACAAACAACCAAGTATAGAAAAAACAAGAAAAAAATTCAAGATTTTCATGGCTAAAAATGGGCTAAGAGATTTATTTTTTCTTGAGCTAAAACATTAATATGTTTTTGTAAAATTTAGTTTGTTATTTTTCATTCTTTTGGACAAAAGTTATATATAGTGCTCTGGCGGCTGTTCCTGTTCATGATCCATGCAAGTTGGATGGAGGCTTTTAAATTATTTAATCAATAGAGCCCTCATGTATATTAAAAAAAATATTTTGTTGAAAGTGGATAACAATTATTATAAGAAGAAAAAAGAGAACAAAAGTTAAAAAGAATAAATAAACAAAAAGACAAAAATGAATAATTATGTGAAGGATTGAGTGCCTCCATGATTTTCATCCGTGGTAAGAGCACAACATGTGATATATAGGTTCAGTCTTTGGCATATGTAATGAGTTCGAATCATAGCAAGTATTTAAGCAAAAAAAGATAGAAAAATCATCAAATCAGACCTATTATTTGCCAAGTTTCGAATTGTGAACCACTAACTTTGAGAATGTTTGATTATCTCAAGTTCGAATCTTGTCATGAACAAGTATTTAAGTGGAGAAAAGTATAAGACATATTTAAACCGTGCACCAATGACCCTCATGAATTTAAAGTTGTGGTATTTAGAATGAATCAAATAATTTAAACAATGACTTTTTTTTCCTTCATAAATGAAGTTTTGCCTTCAAAATCATTTATTTATTTTTAGATAATAATACATAAATATATTCCATGTCAGAAGAAAAAGAAAGAGATAAGGTAATAATTGCACTAAAATATTAAGGACCCCTCCTGTTAGCAGCCATTCTTTTCCAATTGTGCTCATATGATGCCAATCCAAAGTTGGCAACTTTGACTTCTTTGTACCAACAAGTCCAAATACATATGGTATTATTGATATCCCTATAATGATCAATTATTTTGAATTTTTAAATGGGAAGCATGTTAAATAGTCAAAACTAAATAACTTTGGTCTCTTTATATGGTTCTTGATAATTCTTCGCTAGTATTTGGGATTGAGTCAGGTCCCAAAGTTTATTTGTTTAACATGGTATCGGAACGAATGTTTCCAATGTTGGGCCCTCCGTCTATATTGTCAACGCTTCAGATGTCTAGTCTCGGGCATGTGGGGGTGTTGGTCTCTTTTATATGGTCTAGTATTCACCCTTTATAAAACTTGCATAAACAAATTTGGAATTGTAACTATTTGTAGTAATTCATGTGGTAACATTTTTGACATTGTGAATACTTTTGTCACTTATTATTCAATGGTTTCTATTGAAACCACTAATATAGGCTTGTTATACATTGTTCAGATTACTAAAATGAGAAGAAATATAAAACTAGAAACCAATTTTAGGCTCTAGGACAACTGCAACTGGACTTCTTACAGAGTACTTCTTACTATTCCATTTCAAGAATCCTTCAGCAATGCCACTGTTTGTGCCATTATCTCTTCTCGTAAACGTCACTTGGTATTTCAACTTCTGGTTCAACTTGGAGAAATTCAGAGTTGAGGGCTTAACAATCACAAAGACTCCGGGTGGGGAAGCTATTTCAACACTGTAAGATGATTTAGCGTCCCCAACGTTAGTCACTGTTCTCGTGTACGTCTGTGAAACTTGTCCGAGTTTGATGGAGAATGAAGGATAGTTTAGTTGAGCTTCAGGAATGTGTTTCACTGACTTACAATCAACTCTGCGTTGAAGGAGGTTTCCCACCTGTCGACTTGTGTAATTCAAACCGCACAGGTAAGGCAGGTAGTCCTTAAATTCAGTGTCGTAGATTAGTCCTGGATCATTAGCTCTTGATGGATTGACATGTCCTGCACCTGTGGCAAAAATGTTAGCCGGAAGGAGCCTTTCGTCTAAGATGGGATTGTTGGCGAGGTTCACTGTGTCAGCGGTTGTCATGATTGCTGATTTGATAGCTGCTGCGGACCAAGTTGGGTGTGTGCTTTTCAGCAGTGCTGCTACTCCACTGAGGTGAGGACATGACATGGAGGTGCCCGATATAATGTTGAAGGTAGACTTTGTGTTTGTTTTGTTGTCAACGGAGGTAGGCCAAGCTGCAAGAACATTAAGACCGGGACCAATAATATCAGGCTTCAAGATTCCAGGACTAGGTTGGCTTGGTCCGCGAGAAGAAAATGCAGCAACCACTGGAGCATCTTTATCTCCGATTATTGTTCCTTGAAATGCAATTCTTGCGATTGGTTTTGATGTTGAGTTCATGTAGTCAAGAATTTCCATTCCATCTTTATAGGTAATATACAGAGCCGGAAGGACGTGAGCATCTGCAGGCATGGTGAAACCATAATCAGCGGTACTGATGATAATCATGCCAACACCTCCGGCATCCTTTACAGCTTGTCCTTTTGCAATCCTAGGAACACCACCACCTGCCTGGCACACAACAATTTTGCCTTTAATTTCAGGGTCACTCAGAGTTCCTGGTCCGCAATAAGGGCGTTCATAGTCAGTTGCATTCAGTGAAGGATCAAAGAGAGGGTAAAATTTTGAATTGTGATCCTTTGGATGAAAAGTTGTTTCTCCCTCGAATAATTTTCGGTTTCCGAGCTTAACATTGGCCTTGAATTTCCTGTCAAGTGTGCTTGCACCTACTGTCAGAATCCATGGAGCTTCATTTGATAAGGAGCTATCGTATGGACCACTATTACCGGCAGAGCAACTTACAAGAATACCTTTTTGTGCTGCACTATAGGCACCATGTGCAGTCACATCATCATAGAATGGCCTGCTCATACCACCAATGGAAATGGACAGGATATCTACTCCATCATCAATAGCTGCATCCATGCCAGCTAGAACATTGCTGTCGGCACAACCAGATACGTCACAGACCTTATAAATGGCCAGGTGAGAAAGAGGGGCAATCCCAACCGCTGTGCCTTCAGCGTTCCCATACACATTGGCACCTTTCACAAAACTTCCTGCAGCTGTACTGGCTGTGTGTGTACCATGTCCGTCATCATCTATCGGTGAATCACTGAATTCTGCGAAAGCCCTCGCACCAATGAGCTTCTTGTTACACTTTGTTATGAAGTTCGATTCACACTTACCCTTCCATTTAGCAGGTGGAGAAGGCATCCCTTCATCTCTAAATGAAGGATGGTCAGGGAAAATGCCGGTGTCCAAGACTCCAATGATCACACCTTTTCCGTAGTTGGCATCCCGCCACAAGCCAACATTCGGTTGCAATCCAAGAAAACTCGGAGTATGTGTAGTGTGCAATGACAATATCCTCTGAGGCCTCGCAGATATAAACCCCGGTTTCTTCTCCATTTCCTTCACTTGCTCAGCTGATAATCTTGCTGCAAAGCCTTTCATCACATTGTGATATGAATATATCAACCGTGGCTCTTCTTGTGAGCCAACGGTTGCTATGGTCTTTGGCAAGAAAGACTTGTACCAGTTCTCCAAATCAATTCTTGATGATTGAGTGGAAATTTGGCTTTCTGGAAATTCGACTTGAACTATGTAAGTCTCCAAATCGCTCTGCATACTAGGCCATGAAGAACAAGCAAGTATAACAAAAATAACAAGAAATATTTTCAAGATTCCCATGGCTGCAATGTGGAAGGAGAAAGGAACTATGAATTAGTGATATACACTTAGGAAAGTGGAGTTTGATATTTCTTTTGCTTTGTGTACCACATTATATATAGTGGAATATTTTGAATAGTTTAATCAATTTTCCAGAAAATGGTTGTCACAATCTTCTAATAAAGGAACAACTTTCCATTTGCAAAGCTCCTAGTTTAACTACCAATTGGGCTACTGACATTGACATTTTGACAGATGATGAGTGTTTCCATTGAGAACTTCAATTGTTTATTTTTTTCGGGTAATTTGTTTTGAAAAACCTTTTCCTAAGCAAATCGATTTTCACTTTCATGATCGACCATCTTAATTGACCAACACCTTTTGTGTGCGCAGTTTGGCGCCAACAACATGTGAATCTCAAGCTTGGATATATTTAGTCACTTATTATTCAACAGTTTCTATTGAAACCACTAACGTAGGCTTGTAATACATTGTTCCAATTACTAAAAAGAGAAGAAATATAAAACTAGAAACCAATTTTATGCTCTAGCACAACTGCAATTGCGCTTCTTACAGAGTAATTCTTACTATTCCATTTCAAGAATCCCTGAGCAATGCCACTGTTTGTGCTATTATCTCTTCTCGTAAACGTCACTTGGTATTTCAATTCCTGGTTCAACTTGGAGAAATGCAGAGTTGAAGGGTTAACAGTAACAGAGACTCCAAGAGGGGAAGCAATTTCCACACTGTAAGAAGAGTTAGCTTCCCCGACGTTAGTCACTGTTCTCGTATATGTCTGAGAATTTTCTCCGAGTGTGATGGAGAAAGAAGGATAGTTTAGTTGAGATTCAGGAATTTGTTTCACTTTCTTACAATCCACTTTGTGCTGCACGATGCTTCCCACCTGCTGATTTGTGTAATTCAAACTGCACAGGTAAGGCAGGTAGTCCTCAATTTTGGTGTCGTAGATTAGTCCTGGATCATTAGCTCTTGATGGATTGACATGTCCTGCACCAATGGCGAAGATGTTAGCCGGAAGGAGCCTTTCATCTAAGATGGGATTGTGGGCGAGGTTCACTGTGTCAGCGGTTGTCATGATTGCTGATTTTATAGCTGCAGGGGACCAAGTAGGGTGTGTGCTTTTCAGCAATGCTGCTACTCCGCTGAGGTGAGGACAAGACATGGAGGTGCCGGACAAAATATTGAAGGTAGATTTTGTGTGTTTGTTGTAGTCAACAGAGGTAGGCCAAGCAGCAAGAATGTTAAGACCGGGACCAATAATATCAGGCTTCAAGATTCCAGGACTAGCTATGCTTGGTCCGCGAGAAGAAAATCCAGTAACCACCGGAGCATCTTTATCTCCGATTATTGTTCCTTGGAATGAAAGTCTTGCAACCGGTTTTAGTGTTGAGTTAATGTAGTCAAGAATATCCATTCCATCTTTATATGTTATATACAATGCTGGAAGGACATGAGCATCAGCAAACGTAGTGAAACCATACTGAGGGATACTAACGAAAATCACGCCAACACCTCCGGCATCTTTTACAGCTTGCCCTCTTTCAATGAAGAAATAACCATCATCTGTCCGGCACACAACAATTTTTCCTTTAATTTCAGGGTCATTCAGAGTACCTGGTTCACAGTAACGGCTATTAAAGTTAGTCGCATTCTGCGAAGGATCAAACAAAGGGAAAAATGTTGAGTTGTGACCCTTTGGATGAAATGCTGATTCGCCCTCGAATACTGTTTTGTTTCCGAGGGTAACAGTGGCCTTGAGTTTCCTGTCAATAGTGCTTGCACCTACTGTCAGAATCCACGGAGCTTCATTTGATAAAGTTTTGTCGTATGGACCACCATTACCGGCAGAGCAGCTTACGAGAATACCTCTTTTTACTGCGCTGTAGGCCCCGAGTGCAACGGTGTTATTATAGAATGATCTTACACCTCCACCAAGTGAAATAGATAGGATATCTACTCCATCATCAATAGCTGCATCCATGCCAGCGAGAATGTCACTCTCAATGCAATAAGGACCACAGACCTTATAAATGGCTAGGTGAGCAAGAGGAGCAATCCCAGCTGCAGTGCCTTTAGCATTCCCATACACATTGGCACCTTTCACAAAACGTCCTGCAGCTGTACTGGAGGTGTGTGTGCCATGTCCTGCATCATCTTTCGGTGAATCACTGGTTATTGGGAAATTCCTCACGCCAATGAGCTTGTTGTTGCACATTGTAGTGAAGTTCGATTCACATTTGCCCTTCCATTTAGCAGGCGGAGGAGGCATTCCTTCGTCGCTAAATGAAGGATGGCCAGGGGTGATCCCGGTGTCCAAGACTCCAATGATCACACCTTTTCCATAGTTTGCATCCCTCCACAACCCAAAGTTCTGTTGCAATCCAAGAAAACTCGGGCTATGGGTAGTGTGAAGAGACAATATCCTCTGAGGCCACGCAGCTATAAAGCCCGGTTTTTCCTCCATTTCCTTCACTTGCTCCGCTGTCAATCTTGCAGCAAAGCCAATGATCACATGACGATACGAATATATCAACTGCGCCTTCTCATCTGAGCCATATGCTATGGTCTTTGGCATGAAAGACTTGTACCAGCTCTCCAAATCCATTCTTGACGCTTGAGTGGAAATTTGGCTTTCTGGAGACTCGACTTGAACTATATACGTCTCCATGTCGCTCTGCATACTAGGCGATGAAAAACTAGCAAATACAGAAAAAATAACAAAAAATATTTTCAAGATTTTCATGGCTTGCTGCAAATGTTTGTAGAAAGGAACTTTGAACTAATGATGTACACTTAGGAAAGTGGAGTTTGATATTTTTGCATTATGTGTATTACTAGTATTTATAGTGTGCTCTGGCCTTGCAAAAATTTGATTGTTTAATAAAGAATGGTAGTGTGAATTAGTTAGTCTAATTAAACATTTTCCTAGAAATGATTAGTGTTACTGACCATCTGTCAAAGCTTGAATATTATAAATTACTACTTAATTAAGAAAAAATCTTGATTTGCAAGGCTATAAGTTCAACTACATTTGGGCTATTGACAATGACAAATTTGAAGTAGGATGATTGTTTTCATTGACAAGTTTTATTTCTTTCTGGTAATTTGGTTTAACAAACCTTTTAATAATCTTTTACTTGTTAAATCTGGAGTTTAATGACCATTGTCCTATTGTCTTAATCGACAAACACCCTTTCTGTAATGTTAGTTAGCACGCGGTTTGGCACTAATTGCACGCTTTCCTAGAAATGATTAGTATTAATGGCCATATGTCAAAGCTTCATTTTCATAAACTTCTTAATTAAGAACAAATTTGCATTTCTAAAGCTACAAGTTTAACTAAATATTGGGCTGTTGATATTGACATTTTTATGAGTGATAACTTTGAGAACACACCCTCTTAAAGGTATAAATGTGTATTTTTAAAGTTAAGGTGTTTACAATACGCATCTACGTCATGTTGAACTGCCTAGAAATAATTATGCTTCAATAGGCACTCAAACTCGGCCTTAGCTGGTAAGTAAGCACTCTCAACTTTTCCCCATTATGTCTCGCAGACACATAAATTTTGAAGGTGTCTAGATATACATACTCAAAGTAGTTAAAGAGTTTAGTTACTAGTCAAGGCCAAATTAAAATGACTTTCTATGTTTTATATTTGACTTCAGCAAAATACATAAATGTCCACTTTAACTTGGCATCGACTGACATCTACGCCCTCCAATTTGGGTATGTGCGCGCGTAAAGTTGAACAAGTAAACACATGCATCCTATGTTTCATAATACACATAGCCATGCAACTAAAAACCAACTAAATCTGACACTTTAAGGATGAAGAACAACTAAATCTGAATACTTTTGACACTTATTATTCAACGGCAAAGACAACATCCTCTGAGGCCACGCAAGAACAACTAAATCTGAATACTTTTGACACTTATTATTCAACGATTTCTATTGAAACCACTAACGTAAGCTTGTTATACATTGTTCCAAATACTAAAAACAGGAGAAATGTAAAACTAAAAACCAATTGTAGGTTCCAGCACAACCGCAATTGGGCTTCTCACAGAGTAGTTCTTAGTACTCCATTTCAAGAATCCTTGAATTATACCACTGTTTGAGCTGTTATCTCTTCTCGTAAACGTCACTTGGTATTTCAACTTCTGGTTCAACTCGGAGAATTTCAGAGTTGAAGGCTTAACAATCACAGAAACTCCGGGTGGGGAAGCTATTTCCACACTGTAAGATGATTTAGCTTCCCCAACGTTAGTCACTGTTCTTGTATATGTCTGAGAAATTTCTCCGAGTGTGATGGAGAATGAAGGATAATTTAGTTGTGCTTCAGGAATGTGTTTCACTGACTTACAATCCACTTTGCGTTGCATGAGGTTTCCCACCTGTCGATCTGTGTAATTCAAACCGCATAGGTAAGGCAGGTAGTCCTTAAATTGCGTGTCGTAGATCAGTCCTGGATCATTAGCTCTTGATGGATTGACATGTCCTGCACCAGTGGCGAAAATGTTAGCTGGAAGGAGCCTCTCGTCTAAGATGGGATCATTGGCGAGGTTCACTGTGTCAGCGGTTGTCATGATTGCGGATTTGATAGCTGCGGGGGACCAAGTGGGGTGTGTGCTTTTCAGCAATGCTGCTACTCCGCTGAGGTGAGGACAAGACATGGAGGTGCCCGATATGATGTTGAAGGTAGACTTTGTTTTTGTCTTATTGTCTACTGAGGTAGGCCAAGCAGCAATAATATTAACACCGGGACCAATAATATCAGGCTTCAAGATTCCAGGACTAGCTAAGTTTGGTCCGCGAGAAGAGAATGCAGCAACGACTGGGGCATCTTTATCTCCAATTATTGTTCCTTGAAATGCAATTCTTGCAATTGGTTTTGATGTTGAGTTCATGTAGTCGAGAATTTCCATTCCGTCTTTGTAGCTAATATACAGAGCTGGAAGGACATGAGCATCAGCAGATTTAGTGAAACCATAATCAGCAACGGTATAGATAACCATGCCAACGCCTCCGGCATCCTTTACAGCTTGTCCTTTTTCAATCCTGGAATAACCACCACCATCCATGCACATAACAATCTTGCCTTTAATTTCAGGGTCATTCAGAGTACCTGTTCCGCAATAAGGACTGTCGAAGTCAGTTGGATTCAGTGAGGGATCAAACAAAGGGGAAAATGCTGAATTGTGATCCTTTGGATGAAATGCTGATTCTCCCTCGAATACTTTTTTGTTTCCGAGGGTAACGGTGGCCTTGAGTTTCCTGTCAATAGTGCTTGCACCTACTGTCAGAATCCACGGAGCTTCGTTTGATAAGGTGCTATCATATGGACCATTATTAGCGGCAGAGCAACTTACAAGAATACCTTTTTTTGCTGCACTGTATGCCCCGAGTGCAATGGGATCATTATAGAATGACTTGCTACCTCCACCGAGGGAAAGGGACAGGATATCTACTCCATCATCAATAGCTGTGTCCATGGCAGCGAGAATGTCACTGTCAGCGCAACCAAATGGATCACAGACCTTATAAATGGCCAGGTGAGCTAGAGGGGCAATCCCAACTGCAGTGCCTTTAGCATTCCCATACACGTTGGCACCTTTAACAAAACCACCAGCAGCTGTGCTAGCGGTGTGTGTACCATGTCCATTCTCATCTATCGGTGAATCACTGCTTACAGGGAAAGTCCTTGCACCAATGAGCTTGTTGTTACACTTTGTAGTGAAATTCGACTCACACCTGCCCTTCCATTTAGCAGGCGGGGGAGGCATTCCTTTGTCGCTAAATGAGGGATGGTCAGGGGTGATCCCGGTGTCTAAGACTCCAATGATCACACCTTTTCCATAGTTGGCATCCCTCCACAACCCAACATTCTGTTGCAATCCAAGAAAACTCGGAGTATGTGTAGTGTGCAAAGACAACATCCTCTGAGGCCACGCAGATACAAACCCCGGTTTCTTCTCCATTTCCTTCACTTCCTTTGCTGATAATCTTGCAGCAAAGCCTATCATCACATTGTGATATGAATATATCAACCGCGGCTCTTGTGAGCTAGAGGTTGCTATGGTATTTGGCAAGAAAGACTTGTACCAGCTCTCCAAATCCATTCTTGACGATTGAGTGGAAATTTGGCTTTCTGGAGATTCGACTTGAACTATGTACGTCTCCAAATCGCTCTGCATACTAGGCCATGAAAAATAACCAAGTATAGCAAAAATAACATAAATTATTTTCATCATTTTCATGGCTTGAACTTGTGATTAGTAAAATTGGAGTTTGATATTTTTGCATTAGTTTACAACCAGTATATATAGTGTGCTTTGGGCTTTCAAATATTTGATTAATTAATCAAAAGTAGCCCTCATGTTAATTAAATTATTAGTAATCATTGTCTGATAAAAAGGAGAATCAAAGAACTAAAGTTGAAGGAACAATTAATATGAATTAATTAATCTAATTAAACACTTCCCTAGAAAAGATTAGTCTTAATGACCACATGGCAAAGCTTGATTCTCATAATCATCTTTTTAATTAAGAACAATTTTCTACTTGTAAGTTTAACAACAATTGGGCTATTGACATTTGACATTTTGATTAATGTTGATGGTTCTCATTAATCATAAACTTAAAATTACTTGATAATTTGCTTTGACAAATCTTTTCTAGAGGTTATCAATGCTTTTTTTTCGACTTTCATGACTATCGTCCTGCTATCTTAATCAACAAATTGGCAATAAAAACTCGCAAAATTTTTGATAATTGAGGGAAAAACTTCTAACTAGCCAATTTTCATGCCTTCTTCGGAAGCTTTCATCACAAATTCGCGTGTTTTTGATTGTTTGTTAATGAAGTTGATTTTGTACAAATTAAATAGTGAAGTGTTATAGTTTGTTTTTTCTCAATTAATTTTTTTTTTTCTCAATTAGTTTTTTTTTTTTTCTCAATTAGTAGTGATGAAGAAGTGATCTTTTGAGTGGATCTCAAAGCAATTTACTTCCATTTTTTTAAATAGTCAAAACAAAAACGTGTGATATTAGTGTAAAAGTCTATTAGAAGAGAGAATGGCGCCGGGATACACTTATTTGCAATTCAATGTGCCAACTTGCCAAATTGACAAATTTGACAAACCTTATATATATATATATATATATATATATATATATATTCTAATGAATAAGCACGTGGACATGAGACGAGGTAAGGGAGGTGAGACTTGGCTTACTGGCTAATTGTTGAATCGAAGAAATGAGTTGGAAAGAAGTGGAACGAAAGCAAATAAGTGAAGACCAAAAGAGACCAAAAGACTATTTTTAAAAGTATTAATGAATTATTATCAAATTGCACGATTTATTTTTGGTCAATATGATTTTTTTTAATTATATAGGTCTCGAATCTGAGACTCGAAAGTAAGAATGGAGAAATCTTAACAATGCCACCGCAACCAAAATTGGTGTACATTTCTCTTTATTAACATGCCATATTAGCTACAAAGAATTTTAGAACATTTAAAGGTTGTTTAACTAAGCTTATAAGATAGTTAAACTAATTTATAATTAAGTATTTTTTGGTTTATCTTAAAGTTTGGTAAGTATCTAAATTACTCAGTCTTCTGTTACTGATCATCCCAAATTTATCAGTTTATGAACATTTTCCGTTTGACCAAAAAAATTTTTATTTTATTCTCAAAATATCTTTTCTAAGACAAATAAATCTCTAATTCCCAAGCTTATAAGAATGTATTTTTTTTCAACTATTTAACTCTAACTTTTCATATGACATAATTTAGATCACAAGATTAAATGATATTATGATACATTCTACATATCTTAGTTTAGATTTTTCGCAAGATAAAAAATTCTCTGTACTTTCTTAAATTTTATGTCAAGTCAAAATTAGATGAATAAATTAGAACAGAGGGAGTAACAAGTTGGCACATTGCATTGCAAAGAAGTGTATCCTAGCGCCATTCTCTCTTCTAGTAGACTTTCACATTAACATCACATGTCTTTGTTTTGACTATGAAAAATGAAAGATAATTGCTTTGAGATCCACTAATAAGATCACATACTAATAATTGACAAGAAAATAAAATATTTTCAAAGTCTTTCTTTAATTTTTCCAAACTAACTTAACTAACAAGTAAAAACAAGCGAATTTTTGACAAAAATTTCCAAGGGAAGCCTTTGAAATTGCCTCATGAGAAGCTTGACACACCTTCCTCGGAAAATTTTGATCATGTCTAAATGTAAAACTACGCATTGTTTTACATTTCACAGAGGGTGTTAGTCGATAAAGACAACAGGACGTTGGTCATGAAAGTCTAAATCGATCCTCCTAGCGTTGGTGGATAGAATTACCTGATACATATTACTAGTGGGACTGTGGGAGCTGGCAGCTAACCCATGAAATTAGATCCTCTAAGGATAGCTTTCACAATAAATAACTTGTAGAGTTTTTAATTTATTGAAGTTCTCAATTGAAATAGTCATCATTCATCAAGTTGTCTATGTCAATAGCCCAACATGTAGTTAAAATTACAGCTTTGCAAGTGGAAATTTGTTCTTAATTAAGAAGAACATTATGAGAATTAAGCTTTGCCATGTGGTCATTAATACTAATCCTTTCTAGGAAAGCAATTAATTAGACTAATTAACATGAGGGGTCCTTTAATAAAACAAGATTAGTAATCAAATTAAATTGCAGGGCCAAAGTAGTACTACATATACTCTTCCTAAGTGTACATCATTAGTTCAAACACATTTGCAATCATGAAAATCTTGAAGATATTTTTTGTGATTTTTGGTATACTTGGTTGTTTTTCATGGCCTAGTATGCAGAGCGATTTGAAGACGTACATAGTTCAAGTCGAATCTCCAGAAAGCCAAATTTCCACTCAATCGTCAAGAATGGATTTGGAGAGCTGGTACAAGTCTTTCTTGCCAAAGACCACAGCAACCGCTGGCTTAGATGAAAAGCCGCAGTTGATATATTCGTATCATAATGTGATGATAGGCTTTGCTGCAAGACTGTCATCGAAGCAAGTGAAGGAAATGGAGAAGAAACCGGGCTTTATAGCTGCGTGGCCTCAGAGGATATTGTCATTGCACACTACACATACTCCGAGTTTTCTTGGATTGCAACAGAATGTTGGCCTGTGGAGGGATGCCAACTATGGAAAAGGTGTGATCGTTGGAGTCTTGGACACCGGGATTTCCCCTGACCATCCATCATTTAGCTGTGAAGGGATGCCTCCTCCGCCTGCTAAATGGAAAGGGAAGTGTGAATCGAATTTCACGAAGTGTAACAACAAGCTCATTGGTGCGAGGACATTCCTGAAAAAATGGTTCACCGATAGATGATAATGGACATGGCACACATACCGCTAGCACAGCTGCTGGCACTTTTGTGAAAGGTGCCAATGTATATGGGAATGCTAAAGGCACTGCGGTTGGAATTGCCCCTCTTGCTCACCTGGCCATTTATAAGGTCTGTGATATGTCTGGTTGCTCTGACAGTGACATTCTCGCTGCCATGGACACAGCTATTGATGATGGAGTAGATATCATGTCCCTTTCCCTTGGTGGAGGTAGTAAGTCATTCTATGATGACCCCATTGCACTCGGGGCGTACAGTGCAACTAAAAGAGGTATTCTTGTAAGTTGCTCTGCCGGTAATAATGGTCCATACGAAAGCACCTTAGCAAATGAAGCTCCGTGGATTCTGACAGTAGGTGCAAGCACTATTGACAGGAAACTCAAGGCCACGGTCAAGCTCGGAAATCAAAAAGTACTCGAGGGTGAATCAGCATTTCATGGAAAGGGTCATAATCCGGCATTCTTCCCTTTGTATGATCCTTCACGGAATGCAACTGACTTCGACAGCCCTTACTGCGGACCAGGTACTCTTAGTGACCCTGAAATTAAAGGCAAAATTGTTCTCTGTATGGTAGGCGGTGGTTATTCCAGGATTGAAAAAGGACAAGCTGTAAAGGATGCCGGAGGTGTTGGTATGATTATCTTTAGTATAGGTGATTACGGCTTCACTAAGTTTGCTGATGCTCATGTCCTTCCAGCTCTATATATTACCTACAATGACGGAATGGAAATTCTTGACTACATGAACTCAACGTCGAAACCAATTGCTAGAATTGCATTTCAAGGAACAATAATTGGAGATAAAGATGCTCCGGTGGTTACTGCATTTTCTTCTCGCGGACCAAGCATTGCTAGTCCTGGAATCTTGAAGCCTGACATTATTGGTCCCGGTCTTAACATTCTTGCTGCTTGGCCTACCTCCGTTGACTACAACAAAAGAACGAAATCTACCTTCAATATTGCATCTGGCACCTCCATGTCTTGTCCTCATCTCAGCGGAGTAGCAGCATTGTTGAAAAGCACACACCCGACTTGGTCACCTGCAGCTATAAAATCAGCAATCATGACAACTGCTGACACAGTGAACCTCGCCAACGATCCCATCTTAGATGAAAGGCTCCTTCCAGCTAACATTTTTGCCACAGGTGCAGGACATGTCAATCCATCAAGAGCTAATGATCCAGGACTAATCTACGACACACAAATTAAGGACTACCTGCCTTACCTATGTGGTTTGAATTACACAAGTCGACAGGTGGGAAACCTCATGCAACGCAAAGTGGATTGCAAGTCAGTGAAACACATTCCTGAAGCACAACTAAATTATCCTTCATTCTCCATCACACTCGGAGACATTTCTCAGACATATACAAGAACAGTGACTAACGTCGGGGAAGCTAAATCTTCTTACAGTGTGGAAATAGCTTCCCCACCAGGAGTCTCCGTGATTGTTAAGCCCTCAACTCTGAAATTCTCAAAGATGAACCAGAAGTTGAAATACCAAGTGACGTTTACGAGAAGAGATAATAGCCCAAGCAGTGGCATTGCACAAGGATTCTTGAAATGGTGTTGTAAGAAGTACTCTGTAAGAAGTCCAATTGCAGTTGTGCTTCAGCCTACAATTGGTTTTTAGTTTTATATTTCTTCTCATATTAAGTAATTGGAACAATGTATAACAAGATTATGTTTGAATAAATATGTTTGATATGTTACATTTTCACAATATCACAATATCAACGTTTTGGATCGATACCATTATATAGGATGGTTTTACAATGTAACATTGGTCACTTACAATAATAAAACAACAACAACGACATACCTAGTGTAATCCCATAACTGGGGTCTAGGGAGTGTGGTGTACACGCAACCTTAATTGTGGAGGTAAGGCTGTTTCCAGTAGACTCTCAATTCAAGAACTTACGAGAAGAAAAAATAAAGAAGCTAGAAATCCAATCATGCAGTGTCTAGCATAACTGCAATTGGACTTCTTACAGAGTGCTTTTTATTAGTCCATTTCAAGAATCCTTGAACGCCGCCAGTGTTTGAGCTATCAGCTCTTATTGAAAATGTTACTCGGTATTCCAACTTCTGGTTCAACTTTGAGAAGTTCAAGGTAGAAGGTGTAACAATCACCGAAACTCCTGGCGGTGAACCTATTTCCACACTGTAAGTTGAATTTGCAACCCCAACGTTAGTCACCGTTCTTGTATATGTTTGAGGACTTGTTCCAAGTTTGATGGAGAATGAGGGATAATTTAGTTGTGCTTCCGAAATACTTTTCACTGTTCTGCAATCCACCCTTTGTTGTACAAGGTCTCTTATCTGTTCATTTGTATAATGCAAACCACACAGGTAAGGCAAATAGTCCTCAAATTGGGTATCGTAAACTAGTCCTGGATCATTAGCTCTTGATGGATTGACATGTCCTGCACCAATGGCAAAGACGTTAGATGGAATGAGTCTTTCATCTAAGATGGGATTGTTGGCGAGGTTCACTGTGTCAGCAGTTGTCATGATTGCTGATTTGATAGCTGCAGGGGACCAAGTCGGGTGTGTGCTTTTCAGCAGTGCTGCTACTCCACTGAGGTGAGGACAAGACATAGAAGTGCCCGATATAATATTGAAGGTAGATTTTGTGCGAGCAGAGGTAGGCCAAGCAGCAAGAATGTTCACACCTGGACCAATAATATCAGGCTTTAAGATTCCAGGACTAGCTAAGTTTGGTCCGCGAGAAGAAAATGAAGCAACCACTGGTGAATTTTTATCTCCGATTACTGTTCCATGGAACGACATTCTTGCAGTTGGTTCCGGTGTTGATTTCATGTAGGCAAGAATATTCATCCCATCTTGATAAGTAACAAACACAGATGGAAGGACGTTTGCTTCGGCTAACGTAGTGAAACCACCTTCTGGTCCATTGTAGATAATCATGCCAACACCTCCAGCATCTTTTACAGCTTGTCCTTTTGCAATCCTGGAATAGCCACCACCTGACATGCACAAAACTATTTTGCCTTCAATGTCAGGGTCATTCAGTGTACCTGTTCCGCAGTAACGGCTGTTTAAGTCAAATGAATTCAGTGAAGGATCAAACAAAGGGGAAAATGTTGGATTGTGACCCTTTGGATGAAATACTGATTCACCCTCGTATACTTTTTGGTTTCCGAGTTTAACAGTGGCCTTAAGTTTCCTGTCAAGAGTGCTTGCACCTACTGTTAGAATCCACGGAGCTTCATTTGATAAGGTGCTACCATATGGACCAGTATTACCGGCAGAGCAACTTACAAGAATACCTCTTTGTGTTGCAGTAAATGCACCGAGTGCAATCACATCATTATAGAATGGCTTACTACGTCCGCCAAGGGAAAGTGATAGGATATCAACCCCATCATCAATAGCTGTATCCATGGCAGCAAGAATGTCACTGTCAGAGCAACCGGATGAATCACACACCTTATAAATGGCCAGGTGAGCAAGAGGGGCAATCCCAACCGCGGTACCATTTGCATTCCCATTCACATTGGCACCTTTCACAAAACCGCCAGCAGCAGTGCTGGCAGTGTGTGTACCGTGCCCATTAGCATCTACTGGCGAATTACTGCTTTCTAGAAACGTCTGCGCACCAATGAGCTTGTTGTTACACTTTATAAAGAAGCTCCAGTTACACCGACCTTTCCATTTAGTGGGAGGGGGAGGCATTCCTTTGTCGCTAAATGAAGGATGGTCAGGCGAGATCCCAGTGTCTAAAACTCCGATGATCACACCTTTCCCATAGTTGGAATCCCTCCACAAGCCCATGTTCTGTTGCAATCCAAGAAAATTTGGAGTATGTGTAGTGTGTAGAGGCAATATCGTTCGAGGCCCTGCAGATATAAAGCCCTTTCGCTTCTCCATTTCTTTCACTTGCTCTGCTGATAATCTTGCTGCAAAGCCTTTCATCACATTGTAATATGAATATATCAATCGCGCCTTTTCACCTGAGCCAGAGGTTGCTATGGTCTTTGGCAAGAAAGACCTATACCAACTCTCCAACTCCGCTCTTGATGATTGAACG
>DF357464.1:163124-175146 GCA_000787875.1 Solanum virginianum | reverse complement strand
ATTTTACATGTGGGTCTTGTACATTGAGAAATTTACTGCACGGTGATTTTAGTTCATAAAAGTATGGTTGTTTTAGCAAGTTTTTTAGCTCTAGATCTTATATTTAATGTTGGGTTTGATGAGGGGCTTTGATGTGAATGTCTTGGTGGTGTTGCAAAGTGTTAATTGAAGGTTTTACAATAGATTTTCTTGCATGATTTCATCTATAAATTGTATGGTCATTTACCCCCATTTCACACCCCAAGGTGTTTGATAAAATGTCCGATTATAGTTTCTTGAGAAATTGAAGGTCCAATGCATGTCTTATAGGTTGAATAGTGTTATAATAATTATATTATGGTGATATGATGATGAAACAATGATATGCATATGATGTACAATGATGACAGAAAATTTTGGTGTATGACGACTTTATGATAATTAAATATATTGTACATGTGTTGAATTCATGAAAAGTATCTATGATGTTGCAAGTTGGTTTCCTTGTTTAGGGGTGGGGTTCCTGGTCTCAATCATCTTGTTGAGAGGGTGTCAAGTCTCAATCACCTTAATGATGGGGTGCCAAGCCTCAGTAGCCTTTTGGAGGGGATTCCAAGCCTTAATCATCTTCTTGAGAGGGTGCCAAGTCTCAATCACCTGGTCCATGGGTAGCCAAGCCTCGGTTGCCTTATTAAGGGGGTACCAAGCCTCAATCATCTTGGTGAGAGGGTGCCAAGTCTCAATCACCTTGATGAGGGGGTGCCAAGCCATATTTCTCCCTCATATCATCTTAAACATTCCTCAATATGCTCTCAAACACTTAGCCATATTTTTCACTCCTAAGTTCAAGACACAAAACCCTCATCTGGAATTAAGGATTTCCTTGAAGCTTCAAGCCTCCATCTTAAATCTTCATCCAAAGCTTCCTCAAAGCTAAGTTATGTAGGTTTTAGCAATTGGGTTCTTCCATCCATGGTGAACGAATCTCCTTTTTACTTATTTTGCGTGATTTAAAGTTGATTTTACAATTAGGTTTACTAGTATGAATATTTCTATGAACTATGTTAAAGCTATGTAAAGTTATGATGTTTTGCTATGTTTTGAGCCATAAATATTGGGTCTATTGTAAAATTTGATGCGTGATTTTAATGTATATTGCTTGAGGGTATTTTACGGTGTTAATATATACTTTTACAATGAATTTTCTTGCATGATTTCATCTCTATATTTCATGGTTTTGTACAAGCATTACATACCCTCTAAGTGTTTGATAAAATGTCTGGATGTGGTTTCTTGAGGAATTGAAGGTCCCAAGCATGCGATATGATATGAAAGATGCTATGATGATGAAATGAGCTTATTTATATGATGAATTCTATATAAATTGTTATATTAGACCATCCCTAATTCGGGGGGACCAAGAGCCTAGGTAACCTAGATAGGGCTTCATACACATCAACCTAGTGAGGGATTTCTACATCACCACCAGGGTGATGGGGTGGAATCATCATCAATCTAGATGGGGGTTTGCACTTATCAACCTAGTGAGGGGTTTGTACCTCACCACCTAAGTAATGAGGTGGCATCATCACAAACCTACCGAGGGTTTTGTACCTTTGAAAGCTAGCTTGGTCTCTTTTACACATATGATATCCTATATGAGCATGAGTTACTTAAGCATGTTTCACTTTTGCACTGATCATACATGTCATATTGTTATATTATGCCTATTGTCCATTGTTATGCATTTTGACTATGATGCCTAATTCTTGTTGCATTGCATCCTACATACTTAGTACATTCAAACATACTAACATATACTCTATGCCTACATGATATAACCATTTTGGAACCAGTATCCAAGTTGATCATCCTCCTCCCCCATGTGGCTTGTTTAATACTCTTCAAGCTAGTTGGTGAGTCGTCCACTTTGGGGACCTTAGTCTATGTTACTCTTATTATGTATTGAGACATTCTTCTCTATGTTCTATTTTGACTATGAGGGTGAGCCCAGTTGCTTTATCTTAGCCCCCGCTCTTATCTATGTATTAGAGGTGTTTGTTGGACATGTGAGTATCTATGCTAAGAGCCTTGACTCTATTATTCTTGATGTCTATGGCATGAAAGTGTTTTCCCTTAGCCCCAGTTGTCCCACTTTATTATCTCTTGATGCTTGTTTTATTGCTTCCACAACCAAGGATGTGTAATGATGTTCTTAGAGGTTTGCTTGGGGTTCCTTTGGGTTCCTCTTGCACTATGTCAGGTCTAGGCCCTAGGCTTGGGTCGTGACAGATAGCAAAAAAAGATTTTTGACTCCTCCTTGCTTTAATTGAAGGCCTTGGTGAAAGAAGGCAAAGTAGAGGTTTTCTCCCAAGGGGAGATGGTGCCCCTAGGTGCCAAGTCAGGTTATATGTGCCTTGTGATGGTGGTTTGAGGGAGAAAATCCTTCATAAGGCCCATAATGCTTCTTATTCTATCCACCACAGTTCCACCAAGACGTATAGAGACTTGAGGGATGTGTATTGGTGGGGAGGCATGAAAAGGGACATTACTAAATTTGTTTCCTATTGCCATAGTTGTCAACAAGTCAAAGCCGAAAATGAAAGGCCGGGTGGCCTAACCAAAGACATAGATTCCCACTTGGAAGTGGGAGGTGATTAACATGGACATTGTGGTTAGGTCTCCCAAGACTAGAATAGGTTTTGATTCCATTTGGGTTATGGTGGATAGGATGAAGAAATCGACTCACTTTTTATCGATTAAACCTACATGTGGGGCTGATGAGTATGCAATGTTTTATAGTCATAAGTTAGTGAGGTTACATGGGGTTCCTTTATCCATCATATTGGATCATGGTGCATAATTCACTTCATACTTTTGGAGGTCTTTTCAAAGGGATCTTGGTAAAAAGGTTCACCTTAGTACGACCTTTCACCCTAAAATGGATGGCCAAGCCAAAAAGATAATTCAAGCCCTTGAATATATGCTTAGGGCATGTGTATTGGAGTTGAGGGGTAGTTGGGATGATCATCTTCCTTTGATTGAGTTTGCATATAATAATAGCTATCATTCTAGCATCGGTATGGCTACTTTTGAGGCTCTTTATGGGAGGCATTGTAGATCACTGGTTGTTTGGTTTTTAAGGTTGGAGAAGTAGCTTTATTAAGACTAGATCTAGTTATGGAGGCTCTTGAGAAGGTTAGGATGATTAGGAAAAGGTTGAAAACAGCCCAAAGTTGTCAAAAATCCTATGCCGATGTGAGAAGAAAAGACCTTGAATTCAACATGGTAGATTGGATCTATCTGAAGGTTTCTCCAATGAAAGGTTTGGTCTGTTATGGTAAAAAGGGGAAGTTGAGTCCATGCTATGTTGGTCCTCATGAGGTGATAAGAGGGTTATCAAAGTAGTTTATGAGTTGAAGTTTCCTAGTGAAATGAATTTGGTTCATCCGGTGTTCCATATCTCTATGTTGAGAAAATGTGGTTGTGATCCTAATGCTATTGTACCTCTTGATGTTGTTGGTGTTTTTGAAGATAACTTGACTTATGAAGAGGTTTCGGTTCAAATTTTTTATCGCCAAGTGAAAATATTGAGGAACAAGGAGGTGGTATCATTTAAGGTCCTTTGGAGGAACCAACAAATCGAACGTCTTACATGGGAGGCCAAAACGGACATGCGAAAGCGGTATCCTTGTCTTTTTGACTCCACTCAAGCCTAAGGTACTAATTCTAAATCCTATATATGATTTTAAGCCTTGTATTTCAACTCCTATGTCATTCATATGCATTTATTTTCAAGTTGGCAAGTTTATGATGGTTTTACACTTATAATGAGATTTTGAAAATGGTATTTTAAATGTAATGCTGCATTCTTCTTGGTGCTGATTTGTTTATGATCACTCTTGACCTGTACGATTCTTTTATATTCGGGGATAAATGTTCCCAAAGGTGCCTGAAAATGTGCCTCAAAATGACCAAAAATTTAAATTTCATATATCTCAAAATCCGTGTGCGATATTGAAAATCCAACTTCATATTCTTGTTCAGGGGGTCAAGTTAGTGTTAAAAGGGTCTAACCCCTATTTAAGAGCAAATGAGTAGTAATATAAATTTTCTAAAAATAGCTTTCTAGTAGCTGTCTGCGATGGTACCGCGATGTGCCTCCATCACAAACATGTGTTAATTCAGTCTTCGCGATAGGTCTGTGACGCGGACCTGTGCAGTTTCTCCCCAGTTATTTTTCTATGCGGTCCAATACTTTTAGGTATTGGGCCTAAGTGTTCCCAAATGTAATTTTTACCTATACTTAGTCAAAATTCACCTTCATGTCATCCTAAACATTCCCTTATATCCTCTCAAACACTTAGCCATAATTTTCACTCCTAAATTCAAGTCTCAAAACCCTCATCTGGAATAAAGGATTTTCTTCAAGCTTCAATTCTCCATTTTCAATTTTCATCAAGAGCTTCTTCAAAGCTAAGGTATGTATGTTTTAGCCATTGGGTCCTTTCACCCTGTAATGACCCCAAAAAGTACCCCAAAACGTGCCTCAAAATTCCTAGAATTTTAATTTCCTTATATCTTAAAATTCATTTCTGATTTCAAAAATCTCACTTCAGAGTCTTGTTTAGGAGGTCCAAATTAGGTGGAAAAGGGTCTAACCTTGATTTAAGGGCGAAAGAATAGCAATTATAAATTTTGAAGTGATGTATTGCAGAGAGCTTTCGGAGATGTCTCCACGATGCGCCTTGGGGCTGGTTCAGTACAAAGTCTTCTCCGCATCCTGTCAGCGACGTGGACATATGTATTTGCTTGGCAGTATTTTTCTTATGCGGCCCAAAATATTTTAAGTATTGGGCCCAAGTTTCCCAAACATGTTTTTATCTATACTTAGTCAAATTTCACAAGGGGTTTTGATATAACTGTCTTGGGGCTGTTGCAAGGTGTTGAATTATGGTTTCACAATGGATTTTCTTGCATGATTTCATCTCTAAATTACATGGTCTTTTACCCCCACAACACAACCCCAAGGTGTTCGATAAAATGTCCGGTGATGGTTTCTTGAGGAAATAAAGGTCCAAATCATGAGATATGTCAATGAATGATGTTACAATGATGAAATGAGCTTATGTATATGATTATTTCGATATGAAGTGTTGCACTAGAAATTATGACAAATTCTATATAAAGTGATGCATTAGACCATGCCTAATCCGAGGGGACAAGAGCCCATGTAACCTACGAGGGGTTAGTACCATAGTAATCAACTTGGTGTTAGTACTCAACAATAATGTGAGGGTCTTCATACTTCATCATTCGGATGATAGGTGTGAATGTCATTAACCATGTGAGGGGTGCATCCCTCGCCACCTAGGGTGATGAGGTGTGACCATCACCATCTTAGCCCCACACAAACTTAGATATCTTTCTTGGTCTTATCTTCACATATGATATCCTATACGAGCATGAGTTACTTGAGCATGTTTTATATACGCATTAATCATATATGTCATATTGCTATGTTATACCTATTGCCTATCATTATGCATTTTGGATTATGATGCTTATCTTTTGTTGCATTGCATCCCACATACTAAGTACATTCAGACATACAAATGCATAATCTTGCCTATACGATGTGACCATGTAGGAACGAGTCCCCAAGTTGATCCTCCATAAATGGTGCTATTCCAAGCTTGTTGGTGAGTCCTCTATTTTGGGGACCTTAGTTTATGTTTTCCTCTTATCTCTATATTGAGACACTTTCTTATGTCCAATTTGACCGTGAGGGTGAGCCAGGTTACTTTATCTTGGCCCCCACTCTATCTATGTATTTATAGGTGTTTATTGGACAAGATGTTCAATTATGATATAAGTTAGGACTCCTTGTCTTTATGTTAATATTTTGGGCGAGCTATCCCTTAGCCCCTTACTCTTTTATGCTTGTTTTATGTCTTTTATATACTTCTGTGATCAATGATGTGCAACGATAAGTTAAAAGGCTTGTTTGGGCTTCCCTTGGGTTCCCCATTTGTCGTTTTACATCTAGGCCCTAGGCTTGGGTCGTGAGAAACTTGGTATCAGACTACTAGGTTGATGGACCCTCAGAGTCCAGCATACCACGTCGATTTGAGTTCTATTCATGGTTGTGAAGTGCTCTATAACTATGAATAGGAGGCTATCAGATATTTTAGGAAATGTTTCCCTTCTTCATGTTCTAAGTTGTGTTATAGAGTTGTGGTGAGTTTTCCGCCCAAACGATTATTCTTTGCTATGCTAGATCATGCCTATCACTCGAGGAAGAAGCACCCAAACTCCCAAGGAGCAACCTACCAATGTTGAGGTTCGGGATGCTCTTACTATGCTTGCCCGAGTAGTGGCTAACCATGTAAACAAGGGGCCCAAGCCCTCATGCTACTATCCCGGGAGCTAGGGTAATAGACTTTATGAGGATGAATCCTTAGGCCTTCCATGGGTGAAAAGTGGATAAAGACGCACAAGAGTTAATGGATGAGGTCTACAAAATCTTGAATATCATGGGTGTTGGGCCAAATGAAAAGGTGGAGTTCGTGGCATACCAACTCAAAACGGGTAGCCTAAATTTGGTATGAGCAATGGAAGGGTGAAAAAGGGCTTTGTAACGTGGTGCTTTAGAAGGAGTTCAAATTGGCCTTCATTAATCAATTTTTCCTCTTGATCTTAGAAAGAAAAAATTGGTAGAGTTTATGAACTTGGAACAAGGTGCTTTGTTATGAGGGAGTATACCCTCAAATTTAATTGGCTTTCAAAGTGTGCTCCTCATTTTATGGCCGATCCTAGGTCAACGATGAATAAGTTTTATTGGGGGTCTTCGACTTGGTAAGTGAAGAATGTTGGTCCGCCATGCTTATTAGTGACATGGACTTGTATTGGTTGATGACCTATGCCAAGCTAATGGAGGAAAAAAAGATGAGAAATAAAAGGAGCCACGAGGCCAAGAGGTCCCGGTTTGAGGGTATGTTCTAAAAGGGTGCTAGATTTCATCAAAGCCAAGGATCTCTTCATGCTACTAATAGGGGAGTTGTCAATGACTTCCCTAGACCTCAAGGTATGGGTGTAGTGGCTCCTAATGATGTGTGTTCTAGATGTGGAAAGAAGCATGGGGGTCCATGTTTGAAGTGTTCTAATGCATGCTTCAAATGTAAGGAGCTTGGTCCCAAAAAGGTGGATTGTCCAAGAATCTATAGTAAGGGCTGGGGTACAAAGATGGTCCCTTTGGGTAGAGATGGTCCTCAAGGTGGTGCCCCAAGGCACAACCAATTTTATGCTCTACATGGGAAGCAAGGGGTTTCTAAGATCCACGACATTGTTATCAGTATGTTAAAAATCTTTGATCTTGAGTTGGTAAAACGTTTTGTTACCGCTCTTGTTGCTAAAAAGTTTCATATTGCCCCTAAGTTGTTGTATGAGTCATATGAAGTGTCTACTCCTATTGGTGCCTCTATTATTTCTAGGAAATTTTATTGGAGTTATCCTATTTGCATTTTGCATAAGTTGTTCCCTTGTGATCTTGTTAAATTAGACATGGTGGATATTGATGTCATACTTAGGATGGATTGATTGCATGCCTACTATGTGTCTATTTATTGTAGAACCCATACGGTCAAGTTTTAATTTCCTACTGAACCCATCCTTGAGTAAGAAAGTCAAGATGTGGTAGTCAAGGGTAGATTCGTTTCTTGCATTAAAGCCCATAAGTTGATTTCTAGGGGTTGTTTGTATCATCTTGTGCGGTTTAACGATGTGGAGTCCAAAGTCCCTTGCATTTAGTTAGTCCCTATTAAAAATGAGTTTCTTGATGTCTTTCCAAATGACCTTCACTGTGTCCCTCTTGAAAGTGAGATAGATTTTGGCATATATCTCCTTCCCGACACTCAACTTATCTCTATTACCCCTTACCATATGGCCCCAACGGAGTTGAAAGAGTTAAAGGAACAACTGAAAGATTTGTTGGAAAAGGGATTTATTAGACCTAGTCAATCACCTTGGGTGCACTGGTGTTGTTTGTAAAGAAGAAAGATGGGTCATATAGAATGTGCATTGACTACTGGTAACTCAATAGGGTCACTATAATAATAGGTATCCTCTTTTGAGAATTAATGACTTGTTTTACCAATTGCAAGGGGTTAGCTTTTTCTTTAAGATTGATCTTCAGTTTCGGTACCATCAAGTGAGGGTGAGGGAGTGTGATATTCCCAAGACAACCTTCCAAACTAGATATGGGCACTATGAATTTGTAGTGATGTCCCTTGGGTTGACCAATGTACCAGCCATCTTCATGGACCTAATGAATAGGGTCTTCAAACCGTACCTTGATTCCTTTGTCATGGTCTTCATTGATGATATTTTGATCTATTCACATAATAGGAAAGAACATATGGGCCATTTGAGTGTTGTGTTGAAAAGATTGAGGGATGAGAGATTGTATGCTAAGTATGACAAGTGTAAGTTTTGGTTGAAGGAGGTTACATTCTTGGGTCATGTGGTGTTGGGGAATGGCATTAAAGTGGATCCTAAGAAGACTAATATGTTTAGGAATTGGCCTAAACCATTGACTACATCGGAGATTAGGAGTTTCTTGGGCCTTATGGAGTACTATAGAAAGTTTGTGAATTGGTTTTCTTCCATTGCTTTCCCTATGACAAAATTGACACAAAAGAAGGTGAAGTTTGTGTGGACCGATTAATGTGAGAAAAGTTTCCAAACATTGAAACATAGACTTGTGTCTATGCCTTTATTATCCCTACTACATGGGCTTGAGGATTTTGTGGTATATTGTGATGCATCTAGAGTTAGTTTGGGTTGTGTGCTAATGCAAAATGATAAGGTCATCACCTATGCTTCTAGGCAACTCAAAGTGCATGAAAAGAACTACCTTACCCATGATCTTGAATTAGTTGCCATGGTTTTTGCATTAAAGATTTGGTGTCATTATTTGTATAGGGTGCATGTTGATGTCTTCGCCGATCATAAGAGCCTTTAATATGTCTTCACTCAAAAAGATCTCAACTTGAGATAAACAAGGCGGCTAGAACTTCTCAAAGATTATGACATGAGTGTGCATTACCATTCGGGTAAGGCAAATGCTTTTGGCGAATGCTTTGAGTTAGGTATCTATGGATAGCCTAGTTTATGTGTATAGTGGTGAAAGGGAGATGGTTAAGGATATGTATAGGTTGGCTAGATTGGGGGTTAGGCTGGAAGTGGTTAGTAATTATGGTGTTGTGGTTATCGATGGGTCCAAGTCTTCCTTGGTTGATAAGGTGATAGCAAAACAAGATCTTGACTCCTCCTTGCTTGAATTTAAGGCCTTGGTGCAAGAGGGAAAAGTAGAGGTTTTTTCCAAGGGGGAGATGGTGCCCTTAGGTACCAAGGTAGGTTGTGTGTGTGTACCATGTATGGAGGGTTTGAGGGAGAGAATTCTTGATAAGACCCATAATTTTTCTTACTCTATCCAGCCCGGTTCCACCAAAAAGTATAGAGACTTGAGGGATCTGTATTAGTGGGGAGGCATGAAGAGAGATATTGCTAAATTTGTTTCCAGTTGCCATAGTTATCAACAAATAAAAGTCGAACATCAAAGGTCGGGTGGCCTAACCCAAGACATAGAGATTCCTACTTAGAAGTGGGAGGTGATTAACAAGGGCTTTGTGGTTGGGTTACCTAAGAATAGGAAAGATTTTGATTCCATATGGGTTGTGGTTGATAGGATTATGAAATTGGCTAACTTTCTACCAGTTAAGACTACATATGAGGTTGAAGAGTATGCAAAGTTGTGTATCCATAAGTTATTAAGGCTACATGGGGTTCCTTTAACCATTATATCAATTCGTGGTGCACAATTTATTTCACACTTTTGGAGGTCTTTTCAAAGGGGTCTTTGTACCAATGTTAACCTTAGTACGACCTTCCACCGTCAG
This sequence comes from Solanum virginianum, assembly GCA_000787875.1. NCBI lineage: Eukaryota > Viridiplantae > Streptophyta > Magnoliopsida > Solanales > Solanaceae > Solanum > Solanum virginianum. The sequence goes on along the minus strand of DF357464.1, from coordinate 165,208 downwards.
ACGGATGGCCAAGCCAAAAGGACAATTCAAACACTTGAAGAGATGCTTAGGGCATATATCTTGGAGCATAAAGGTAATTAGAATGAGCATCTTCGATTGACTAAGTTCTCCTAAAACATACCTATCACTCTAGCATTGGTAGGGCTCATTTTGAGGCTCTTTATGGGAGACGTTGTAGATCATCGGTGGGTTGGTTTGAGGTTAGAGAGATGGCTTTACTAGGGCTAGATCTGGTTATGGATGCTTTTGAGAAGGATAAGATGATAAGGGAAAGGTTGAGAATGGCCCAATGTCATCAAAAATCCTATGCCGATGTAAGAAGGAAAGACCTAGAGTTCAAAGTGGGTGATTAGGTCTATTTGAAAGTTTCTCTAATGGAAGGTGTGGTCTATTTTGGTAAAAAAGGGAAGTTGAGCCCAAGGTATATTGGCCCTTATGAGGTGATAGGGAGAGTTGACAAGGTAGCTTATGGGTTAAAGTTGCCTAGTGAAATGAATTTGGTTCATCCGGTGTTCCGTATCTCTATGTTGAGAAATTACTTTGGTAATCCTAATGCCATTGTGCCTCATGATGCTGTGGGTGTTGTTGAGGACAACTTTGCCTATGAGGAGGTTCTATTTCAGATATTGGATAGGCAAGTGAAGAGATTGAGGGATAAAGGGGTGGCATCCATTAAGGTCCTTTGAAGGAACCAACATAAAGGGCTACATGGGAGGCTGAGGTGGACATGCAAAAGCGGTATCCTCATCTTTTCCACTCCACTCAAGCCAAAGGCACAAATCCTTAGTTTTATGTGTGACTTCAAGTCTTACATTTCATCCCCTATGTCATTCATATGCATTTATGTTTAAGTTGGTAAACTTAAGATGATTTTACACTTATGTTGAGGATTTGAAAGTGGTGTTTTAAATGTTGTGTTACATTCTTGTTGGGGCTGATTTGTTCTTGATCACTCTTGTCTTGTACATCTCTTTTACATTCGGGGACGTATGTTCCCAAGGGGGAGATATTATAATGACACCAAAAAGTGTCCCTAAACATGCCTCGGAATGCCCAGAATTTTAATTTCCTTATATCTCAAAATCAATTTGTGATTTCAAAAATCTGACTTCAGATTCTTGTTTAATGGGTCCAAATTAGGTAAAGAAAGGTCTAACCTCAATTTAAGGAAGAAAGAATAGCAATTATAAATTTTTAAGTGACGAATTCTATGGAGCTTTCTGCGATGTCTCCAAGACACGCCTCGGGCATGCTTCAGTACAAAGTCTTCTTCGCGTCCTCTCCACGACACAGAGATGTGTATTTGCCTGGCGGTGTTTTTCATGTACGACCTAAAATATTCTAAGTATTGGGCCCAAGTTTCCCAAACATGTTTTTACCTATACTTAGTGAAATTTCACCCTTATATCATCCTCAACATTTCCCAATACTCCCCAAAACACTTAGCCATATTTTCACTCCAAATCCCAAGACTCAAAACCCTCATTCGGATTTAAGGATTCTCTTAAAGCTTCATGTCTCCATTGTCAACCTTCAATAAGTTCATCCAAAAGCTAAGGTATGTGGTGTTGAACTGTTGGTCCTTTCACCCATGGTGCGTAGGTTTTCTTTTTATTAATATTGCATGATTTAAAATTGTTTATACATGTGGGTCTTATATAGTGAGAAATTTATTGCACAGTGATTTTATTTCATGAAAGTATGGTTGTTTTAGCATATTTTGAGCTCTAAATCTTGGACCTGCCTTGGTGCAAGAGGGAAAAGTAGAGGTTAAATTTATTGCACAGTGATTTTATTTCATGAAAGTATGGTTGTTTTAGCATATTTTGAGCTCTAAATCTTGGACCTAATATTGGATTAGATAAGGGGTTTTGATGTGAATGTCTTAGGGGTGTTGCAAGGTGTTGATTGATGGTTTCACAATGAATTTTCTTGCATAATTTGATCTCTAAATTACATGATCTTTTACCCCTATTAAACACCACCAAGGTGTTTGATAAAATGTCCGGTAATGGTTTCTTGAGGAAATGAAGGTCCAAAACATGAGATATGATATGAATAATGTTATGATGATGAAATAACCT
>DF357464.1:148296-162827 GCA_000787875.1 Solanum virginianum | reverse complement strand
TTAGTACATTCAAATATACTAATGCATACTCTTGCCTACATGATATCACCAAGTAGGAACTAGTGCCAAAGTTGATCCTCCTCCTCCACGTGGTTAGACGGTGCTATTCCAAGCTTGTTGGTGAGTCCCCCATTTAGGGTACCTCAGTTTATGTTTTCCTCTTATCTATGCATTGAGACACTTTCTTATGTCTATTTGACTATGAGGGTGAGCCCAGTTACTTTTTCTTGGCCCTCGCTCTATCTATGTATTTAGAGGTGTTTGTTGGACAAAATGTACAATTATGATATGAGCTATGACTTGTTGTCTTGATATTGATGTTTTGGGCGAGCTTTTCCTTAGCCCCTTCACTCCTTTATCCTTGTTTTATGTCTTTTATATGCTTTTGCAACCAATGATGTACAATAATAATTTGAGAGGCTTTATTGGGGTTCCCTCAGGTTCCCGATTCACTGTTATTTACATCCCAATATAAATAATAAAAGGGCCCAAGTACATCACAACCCACTTGTCAATTTGGGCCCAAAATATGGTAAGGAAAAAGGAAAACTTAGGTCGTGATACACCCCTGGTGCCCCGATCTCCTTTTTACACAATTTGTATGTTTTAAAGTTGATCTTTTACTAATGGGTTTACTAGTATGAACTTGTCTATGAACTATGTTAAAGCCACGTAAAGTTGTGACTATTTTTGCTGTGTTTTGAGCTATAAATCTTAGATTAATTGTAAGATTTAATGAGGGGTTTTGATGTAAATTGCTTGAGAGTGTTGCAAGGTGTTGATTGATGGTTTAACAATGGATTTACCTACATGATTTCATCTCTATATTTCATGGTTTTATACTACTATTTCACACCTGCCAAGTGTTTGATAAAATGTCTGGTTAATGTTTCTTGAGGAAATGAAGGCCCAAATCATGAGTTATGATATGATTGATGTTATAAATTATGAAAGGAGCTTATGTACATGATATATCCTATATAAAGTATTGCATTAGACCATGCCTAATTCTAGGGGGACTAAGAGTCCGGATAACCTAGATGAGGGTTCATACTCATCAACCTAGTGAGGGGTTTGTACTTCACCACCAGGGTGATGGGGTGGCATCATCATCAACTTGGATGGGGGTTTGTACTAATCAGCCTAGTGAGGGGTTTGTACTTCACCACCAGGGTGATGGGGTGGCATCATCATCAACTTGGATGGGGGTTTGTACTAATCAGCCTAGTGAGGGGTTTGTACTTCACCACCAGGGTGATGGGGTGGCATCATCATCAACTTGGATGGGGGTTTGTACTAATCAGCCTAGTGAGGGGTTTGTACCTCACCACCTAAGTGATATGGTCGCATTATCACCAACCTACCAAGGGGTTTGTACCTTGGAAAGATAGCTTGGTCTCTTCTATACATATGATATCCTATATGAGCATGAGTCACTTGAGCATATTTTACTTATGCATTGATCATACATACCATATTGTTATAGTATGTTTATTTCTTATTGTCTTGCATTTTGACTATGTTACCCATCTCTTGCAGCATTGAATCTTACATACTTAGTATATTCAAATGTACTAATGCATACTATTTCTTATATGACATCACCATATAGTAATCAGAGCCGAAGTTGATCATTCTCCTCCTCTACGTGGCTAGTTCGGTATTACTCAACCTAGTTGGTGAGTCCTCCACTCTGGGGACCTCAGTCTATGCTTCTCTTATTTCCTATTGAGACACTCTTCTTTATTTTCAATTTTGACAATGAGAGTGAGCTCGGTTGCTTTGTCTTGGGCCCTGCTCTTATCTAAGTATTAGAGGTGTTTTTTGGATATGTTATGTATCTATGATATGAACTTTGACTTTTTGACTCTTGATAATGATGTTATCCAAGCTTTCCGCCTAGCCCTTTTGCCCCTATTCTTACTCTTTATGTCTTTTATATGCTTCGGCGACCAATGATGTGTAATGATAAGTTAAGAGGCTTCTTTGGGGTTCCTTAGAGTTCCTTATTCTTCCTATCACATCTAGGCCCTAGGCTTGGGTCGGGACATTAAGAAGCTAAGGTATAAAGAAATAGCTTTAGTAAAAGTACTTTGGAGTCCAACAAGCAGAAGAGATAACATGAGAGGCTGAGGAAGCGAAAAGATCTAAGTACCATACTTATTTGAAGCTAAAGAGAAAGTCCAACATGCAAAGTTGGGTTATTAATAGGTATGCATGTTTGAATATTTATTGCATTGTCAAAAGATTATTTGAGTAATGGTTTGAACTTGGTTAAGCTTTCTAGTATGCGAACATTCGAGGATGAATGTTCTTAAGGGGGAGGATGTAACACCCCACAACCTATGTGTGCTAGTCCTATGCATATGAAACATGATATGGCTTGTTCAAATCAGCGCCAATTTATGAAAGTGCTTGAATTTGAAATTAGAGAGCGATATATACATCTAACGCTTAAGAGGGTTAAGTGTCTACAAGTTTTAAGTCAAATTGAGGAGATCATGGCCTTAAACAAAGTGAAAGAAGTGAGGTGCTTGTAGGACATAGGAAGCTGTTGCTTAAATTTGCTAGCTAGCAGGAGACGAGGCCCAACGCCGAATCCGTCCAAGCCTGATAATGAATAAAGTCCATGTAAAGGGTGTAACTTTAGCTCAAGTTTTAGCATCCTAAATAGACAATATTTACATCCCAATATAAATAATAAAAGGGCCCAAGTACATCACAACCCACTTGTCAATTTGGGCCCAAAATATGGTAAGGAAAAAGGAAAAATGGGCAGCCAGGGTCCATCAATTTTGAACCCTTTAGGTTCAAGTGAAAGTATCAAGCTGATGAATCACCACCTTTATAAAATAAGGATGAAAATTCCTAATTAAAGCGGCCAAGATTCCCCTTCAAAAAAGATTGAAAATAGCTCCTTCAAGTCATTTTAAAGTAGGAAAAAAATTAGCTTTCACAAAGTTTTCTCTCTACTCTTTCTTAGCTTTACAAAATAGCCACAAAGAAACTTTTAGGGTTCTTAAATAAGCTCTCAACCTTGAAGGTAATGCTAAGTAAAAATACTTCTGTGTTTAGTATGTTTTTTCATGAAAAACGAGAACTAAGCTAGTATTACTTATGCTGAAATTTTGGACAGCATGTGTTCCAAAGATTGTTGTACACTTCTCTTATTTATTTGGGAGCTTTTCTCTTTTTGGGTGCTTGAGTATGAAGGAAGGTTGCTTCTCTTAATGTATTTTAGTTCTATAATGATTTAAAAAGGTCGCTGTACTATTTGTTTCTACGCAAACAATCGAGTTTTAGTGTGTTATCCTAAATGTGTTGTTACTACAAATTGTGGGCTGATTGATTGAGGACTATGGTCTTACTTCCTTCAATTGTTTTCAACACTATTTTTGGAATGTTTTGGGACTATTATTATGTGTAAACACTATGAGAAAAGTTTGGTGGAAGTTGGAACAGGTTTGGTATTGTTGACATCAAAAGGTTGCGAAGGAACGTACTGTTATGTTGCCTACTTGTATATTGTGTTAAATTGTCATATCTTGTGCCTTGTGGGCTGTTATGAGACTGTAATGACACTAAAATAGGTTGCACATGATATTTATGTGAGAATATGTACTAGAAATTATGATTAGAGGCGGAAAGATTGAAAGAATATGTGCGAGTTGATAATTACACGCTTGCTGCCCGTGTGTTGTTTTGATGAGATTGGGCTGCCAAGATGTATATATTGGTTTCTAATCTTAGTTTTATGACCTGCTGTATTGTAGATAAGTATTTGGCAGATAGGAAGGTTGTTTTTATGTAATAGCCAGGTGGTACAATGAGGTATGTAAGGCTACTTGATTTCGTATTATTTGGCATGAAACATAGATCCCTCCTTGGCACATAAAGGCACTTACCAACTCCGACATAACTAATAACTATGTCTCCACTCTTTCACGTGTTAATATGCTCCCATATATAGTTATCTTCAAATTTGCATACATATTAGGTACCATGATACGTGGATTATTGTTGCTAAATAATGTTCATGAGTTGTTTCACCTCCTACACATTTCATTATTTGTGTAACCTACTCGGTTCATTATGGTACTGTTTTGTATAGTTCTTTACATGTCACATACTATATCTATGGTCCTATAGCTCTAATATTATGACCACCCAAAAGAATTATCTCAAAAGTAATTAAAAGATAAAGTAAGTTGCTTATTGATGGGTGGTAGCCCTAGGGGTGGAAGAATCACCTAGCATGGGATGATCCCATTACAGGGGGTATACGGGGGTCAAAAGAAAGCCTAGCATGGGTCAATCCTGATATTGATTTTCCACTGATCAACTGGTCATTTGTATTACATGTTGTGCATAGATTACACAGTAGAGAAAGGTAAAGTTATAAAAAGGACATTAAAGTACATGATTCCATAGTGTCACTAAAGGTGGTCTCTTATCCTTACACCAGTGCATGATTTTATTTGAGTTATTACTCCATATACAATATTTCCTGCCTTACATATTTAGTACATTATCTCTTACTGACATCCCTTTCAGGGGACCTGCATTTCATGTTGTGGGTGTAGGTGCTAGTAAATCTCCCCAGTAGGAGTACAAGATTTCCAGCTGTTGTTACTAAGCTCTAGGTTACTTCGGGGCTTGTGTGTCTAGAGCTTATATTTTTGTATTGTATAGTTAGTCATGAGGTGAGGCCTATCCCGACCCTTATTCTATACTATTTCATACCTAGAGTATTTGTAGACTATGTAAATTAAAGTGTAGTCATATCTCGTACTTTAGACATTTTGGCTCCAATGTCCTAGTCATATGCATTTCCTTTTGGCTTGTTATAATTGTCTACCTTTTTGAATGCACACAGAATATATAAACCCCCTATAATGTTCACAATAGGTTTTGAGATGAGGGTTCCCAGGAAACAGCCTCTCTACCTCTATGAGGTAGTGGTAAGGTCTACGTACATTCTACCCTCCCCAGACCCCACTTGTGGGATTTCACTGGGTATGTTGTTGTTGTTGTATAATGGTCACAACAAGTGCATGGTTATCTGTTGGTTCTCCTGAGCCTTGTCGGCAATGGGTACCAATCCACCTTAATAGGACTTCGGGTGTGACAGATCCATAGTGTGGAGGCCCTTGACATGTGGGTCTATGTAGAGAGAGACACACTCCATCCTCAATGCATAGTCTGTGTATCAAGATAGGGAATGACATTGAGGTATTCATCCAAAGTGTGGACTCATGAATCTGCTCAAATATGACACGAGCCAGTCGATCTTATAGCCAAATAAGATGCTGGCTAGTAACACGACCCTGTCCAAGGTGATCTCATTACCATTAATTTAGGCCTGATGCATGACTGGACAATAGCCCACTAGAATTTGGCTGAAAAGGAGAGGTTGGGAATTCATTATAGGCTTAGCGTGGTTGGTGACCCATAGAGGCTCAGCATCACCCTCTACTAACTGGCTTGCGACCCATCTGAGGAGCTCTGTCCTTAAATCAATATTCTTCCAATCATAGCACATCAAATCTTATTTATTTTGCAGTCGTACTCGGCTGTATGCTGTGGCACACTGCAATTAGGACCAAGCAGAACCCAGCGGATGGTTTCCTCAGAGATATCTACCCACTAACCTCGAAACAAGACCCTGGGCAACCTGGACTGATCCATAGCCTTCTTTCCTTTGGGATGATCTCGAAGGATTGTAGCAGTTTAGACAACATAGAATTCTCTGACCACAAGTGGTGCATACTTGCCCAGCCCCTCTGATAACCATCGGAGCCCATGTCTATCAATCTCTATCTCTAAAGTAGGAACTTGACTCAACCCTGAGTTAGTCAATCGAGACTCCTCGTGAAACTTTCTGATAGGTTTTCCCTGTCCCTTAGGCTCTAGTACCTTCTCATATATCTCCTGCATACTCTCAATTCCCTATCTGTGATGATGAGGATTAACAGCAGAGATAGATGGGTCAACTGATGACTCTGTTGTGCTTCATCCTAAGCTCTATCATCGGACACGTTCCATTCCACATTAACATCTGTGATGGACTGGGAGGCACTCTCACTTGACCCCTCCGATTGGTCATCGTCAGTATTTTGTCCCTCAGTCATCTATTAAATTCTCTTATAGCATTATCTCTAGTTTTTAGGGACATTATTCCTAAAAGATTACGTCATAGCTTTACAATTAGCATAAAAACAATCATCTCAAACAAAGAAAGAAACAAACACAAAAAGGGAAACACACAAATATCAATACTTCACCAGTTAAAGGTTGCAGGTTTGAGGCACAAGTACAACTTATACGATAACCTATGAGTCATACTATGACCTCGTAGTACATACTTGCCTTAAAAAATATCAAACTCAAAACAAGTATGAGGCATAGGTATGAGTCTTAGTGTAGACTACGAGTCATAGGCTAGCTCATACCAACTTCTAGTAACCAATTTAAACAAAAGGCATGCATATGAGACCCCCACTATGATTCATAGTGAACACTATGACTCGTAGGTGGGTCTTGTATGAAAAGTGTAATGGGTCCATAGGTAATTGTTATTCCCTACGAGGGGGCCACTATGACTCGTAGGTTCTTCGACGAGTTATAGGTAGCCTTCGTAGCAAGGAATATGAAACACCTATGGTGTCCTGAACACAACCATACGAACCACAATCAACAAAAAAACTAAAAAATTCACTTATTCTAAAGAACATCAAAGCAAGATTACAAGACATAGTGAAGCACATAAACATAAACATTACCCAAGCATGATATTCCAAACAAAGAATAAAACAAAAATTCATCCGAAAATCAAATAATCAAACCTCAACTCCTCAACACTTTTTAGAATTTTATAACAAAAAATTATTAATCCCAAAACTTACACTAACAATACTAACACGCAACACATGGAAGTTCGCAGAATTGGATGAAAAATCGCACATAGGATTTCTCAAATCACCATTGTCAGTCCAATAGGCACACACACAACGAAATTTCATATCGGCATGAGATAGTTAGTCCACCAACCCTTGTATACTCATTTCAAGTATGTGATCAACAACATATATGGCAAGATATAGTCATCACAACCAAACCTCAAGGGCAATCTCACAATTAAGAACAACCCTAGAGAATTCTAATCGACACAAAATCCCAATTCTCAATCATATGCATAATTTCTTCATGGGTACTCTCAACACAGGTTTCAAACACACAATAATTAACGAATTCAAAGAGACGCTAAAGTATGTGTTCAAAATTTAAACAAGAACATACCTCTAGATAAAATGATTTACGATTGAACAAAATGAGAAGAAGGGGAATCCGAAACCCTAGGTACCGAGCCTTGCTAGAAAGTTTGCTGGAAAATGACATGGGTATATAGGGAAGTTGATCAAGAAAGTGGGGGAGAATATTTTGGGAACAAATTTTAGGGATTCTGTTACATTTTGGGGGTCAAAATGAATTTTGACCCCTTTCATAACAAAATCGGCAAAATTTTAAAATCCCTGAGTCGGGTCTATGAGACCCCAACTATGAGTCGTAGGACTCCCTACGACTCGTAGGTCATGGTTTCGTAGCAGACCTTAACACTTAGAAAATTTTAACAATCATATCTGGGCACAACAAACCACACTTACGACCCGTAACATGGACTACAAATTATAAGGTTGGCTCGTAGTGTATGTGCCAATTTTAATCAAACACTATTAGCCTCTACAAGGCATGACTACGAGTCAAAGTGTAAGCTATGACTTCTAGGTCTAGTGGTAGAGGTTGCTTCTAATGCCATTGTCTTCCAACTTTCAGCGCTTACCTCACACCTGCAATCCTTCACCTAAAAATTACACCAATTTTCACACAACATAACTAATTCAATGTCTTCAAAATCAAAACAAAAATCAATCCACTACCTAACAATTCAAATAACCAAAATAATGTTCAAGACAAGCCAAAACATGAAAAATACTTGGGTTGCCTCCCAAGAAGCATCTTGTTTAACGTCGTGGCTTGACTTAATCATCATCAAACATCAAAAATCTTCAATGGCCCACACCTCACTCTTTAGCTCATCTAGGTGCTTTATTGACTGGCAAATATAAAAAATAACCTCTGCATCATTGATTTTGAACCTCAGTTGACCGGAATCCATATCCACCAATGCTCTCTCGGTGGCCAAATATGGTCTCCCCAAAATAATAGGAACCACAAAGTCTCACAGTCAAGAATCACAAAATTTGTTGGAAAGATAATCTTATCAACTTTCACCCATACATCGAAGAGAATTCCCTCTGGCTTCTTAATTATTCTATCCACCATGAGTAAATGCATTCTTGTGGGAGCAGGAGAACCAAGACCAATTTTTTTGAAAATAGCAAGAGGTATCATCTTTATGCTTATTCTTAAATCACATAATGCCCTTGCATACTCTACATCACTGATGGTATAAGGAATGGTGAATGCACTAGGATCTTCCTTTTTTGGGGGGATAGGCACTTGATCATGATGACACTACATTATTGGAGCTCTTGCGAAAGCTCTTGGCTTATCGTGCGCTTCTTCGTTACCAAATCCTTCATGTACATAGCATAACTGGGCATCCTCTCCAATGCTTCTAGAAGGGGAATGTTAATGGACAATTGCTTCAACATAGCAAAAAGTGTTTAAATTTACCATCCTCTTTCTTTTTTTGAGTCTTTGAGGAATAAGGGGAGGAGGTTTTGGGATCATTTTTGCCTTTTCTTACTCTTTCACACTTTTACTTTGCATCCCATTGCTTTCTAAACCTTCTTTCTCAACCTCAACCTTGTCTTCAACACCCTTCTCACAAAGTTCATCATCAATCAAACAACCCAACACCAAAAAGTGCCCCAAAATGTGCCTTGAAAGTGCCCCCAATGATAATTTCCATATATCCCAAAATCTGTGAGCGATATTGAAAATCTTACCTCATATTCTAGTTTAGGGGGTCAAATTGAGTGGAAAATGGATCTAACCCTGATTTAAGAGCAATCATATCAAATCTTTAAAATCGCAAAAAATAATTTCAGAGAGGTTTTTATATCTCTAGCGCAACACGCCAAGGGCGCGCCTCAGTTCATTTTTGTGGCCAATTTTCTATCTTGGTCCTAGAATTTTGGGTCTTGGGCCTAAGTGTTCCCATGCATGAAAATGCTTACACTTAGCCTTATTTAACCCTCATATCATTCAAAACATTCTCCAATACTTACTCAAACACTTAGCCGATATTTTATCTCCTAAATTCAAGCCTCAAACTCATTCAGATTCTAAGGTTATGAATCAAGCTTCAAGTCTTCATCTCCAATCTTCACCAAGCTATCTTCCTAAGCTAAGGTATATGGGTTTCTTTCAAGGGTTCCTTTCACCCATAATACCCAAGCTCTCTTTTACCTAAAATTTCCTGATTTAAAGTTGATTTACTCATGGGTCTTATCCATTATAAATTTCACTGCATACTATGTTGGGGTTTGTGAAATTATGGTTATTTTTAGCATATTTTTAGCTATCAATCTAAGATCTATTATGAGATTTAATGAAGGGTGTTGATGTTTATTACTTTAGGGTATTACCAGGTATCTATAAAAGGTGTTACATTGAATTTTCTAGCATGATTTCACTCTTGAATTGCATAAATTTAGACTAGCACTGTACACCCGCCAAGTGTTTGATAAAATGTCCGGATTAAAATTTCTTGAGGAATTAAAGGTCCAATGCATGTTTTATGAGTTGAATGAATATATGATGATGAAAAGAATGTATGCGAGGAAAATGACCAAGTCTCACTCGGGGTTTGTAGGCCTAGGTAACCTTGTTGAGGGGTTTGTACCTCGATCAACTCACTTGGGAGGTGATAAGACCATGCAACCATGTCTAGGGGTTTGTACCTTGATAACCATGTTGGAGTGTTTGTACTCCATCAACTATATTGGGGGGGTTGTACCTCATCAACCATGTTTGGGGGTTTGTACCTCATCAACCACATGAAGTGGTTTGTACCTCATGCGCCTCTCCAAGGAGGTGGCAGGCATTTGATATTCACTAAAGTCATCTCTCTTTACACATGGATTGTGTTATATATAAGCACGGTTTTACTTCAAGTATCATTCATTCATGCCATTTTGCTATATATTTATCGTTACCTATGTTATGCATCTTCCTTATGGTGCTTATAACTTATTGCATTGCATCCTATATATTTAGTACATCCAAATGTACAAGCGCATACTCTATGCCTACATAATATCACCATGTAGAAATCGGAGCCCCTCTTGAGCATCCCCATCCATATGGCTAGTATGATTCCATTCAAGCTTATTGGTGAGTCCTCTATTCCCTGAATATTGCTTATGACCTCATGCTATGTTCTAATACTATCTTTCATTTATATAGCTAATAAATATGAGGGTGAGCCCAATTGCTTGTCTTGGTCTCCGCTCTTATCTATGAAGTAGAGGTGTTGTTGGACATGCCATGTGTAATGTTATGAGGTTTGACTCTATCTCTTGATTCTTGATGTTTATGACATAGAAGTTGTCCCTTAGCCCTGTTGTCCCTATCTTACTCTATTGTTATTGTATTTTATTGCTTTCGCGACCAAGGATGTGTAATGATATGTTAAGAGGCTTGCTTAGGGTCCCTTCAAGTTCCCCATGCACTATGTTATGTATAGGTCCTAGGCTTGGGTCATGACAAACTTGGGATCAGAGCACTAGCTTATTAGATCCTTGAAATCCAACACACTGTGTCGATTAGAGTCTTGTTCGTGACTGTTTTATGCATGACAATTGTGAGCTAGAGGCTATGAGGCGTTTAAGAAATGTTTCCCTTCTTTTTACTCTATGTCATGCTATAGAAGTTGAGGTGAGGCTTTCCCCCTAACGATTATCCTTTGCTATGCTAGATCATGCCTAACATGAGAAGGAGAAGAGTCCAAACACCCAAGGAGCAACTGGCTAATGGAGAGCTTCGAGAAGCTTTCAATTTGCTTGCACAAGTTGTGGCTAACCAATCCAACCAAGGGGCCCAAGCCACTCATGGTCCTACACTAATATTTCAGGTAAGAGATTTCATAAGGATGAATCCCCCAAAATTAAATAGGTCAAAGGTAAGTGAGGAACCTTAAGAGTTCATTCATGAGGCATACAAGATTTTGGCCATCATGGGAGTGAGGTCGGAGGATAAGGTGGATTTGGCGGCCTACCAACTTAAAGGGGTAGTGTCACGAACCAAGCCTAAGACCTTGATGTGATTGGCGAATGGGGAACCCAAAGGAACCCCAAACAAGCCTCACAAAATATCATCACACATCCTTGGTTGTAGAAGTAAGATAGTTCATCATAAGAAGCATACACAAGGGGAAATTTTGACTATAGAAGAGACTCATATTTAAATAGTTTGAATAACATAAGTGAGTCAAAGCTCAAGAATAATACATATTTATCCATCAACACCTCTAACATATAACTTAGCGGGGCCCAAGACAAGCAACCAGGCTCACCCTTATAGTTAAAGTATACCAAAAAGGAAGGATAGTCTTCACTACATAGCATAAGAAAATAGATATTGCCCTCGGACATGAAGACTCACCAACTAGCTTGAATGGAAGCCACTAGCCATGTGGAGGAGGATGATGACCAAATGGAGCTCCGGTTCCTAATGGTAACATTATGTAGACATAGAGTATGCGTTAGTATGTTTGAATGTACTAATTATGTAGTATCCAATACAACAAGAGATAGGCAACATAATTGAAATGCATAAACACAGACAATGGATAACATAGTAACGATGAAATGTATGAATGATGGTTGAAGTAAAATCATGCTTATATAAATCATAATACATAGTAGAAGGAGACCATCATCATAGACGACGCAACTAATGCTTAGAATCCAAGGTTTGGCACCCTCTTAGAGGGTGATCAAGTTATGTACCCCTCAATCGGTAGATGCACATCACACCCTTCATCAAGGTGGCCAAAGTATCAACCCCTCAACAATGGTTAATGGACATCCCACCCTCCATTTAGGTGGCCAAAGCATCAATCCCTTGTCGGTTAAGTGATATCCCACCCTTAATTTAGGTGGCCAAGGCATCAACCCCTTGCCAGTTAATGTATATCCCACCCTCCATTTAGGTGGCCAAAGCATCAATCCCTTGTCGGTTAAGTGATATCCCACCCTTAATTTAGGTGGCCAAGGCATCAACCCCTTGCCAGTTAATGTATATCCCACCCTCCATTTAGGTGGCTAAGGTAACAATCCCTTGCCATTAATGGATATCACTCTCTCAAATTAGGTAGTAAAGGTATCAACCCATTAAAAATGGTTAATGGACATCACACCCTCCATCAAGGCAGTCATCTTAGAATAGCATAGATGCTTCTCATAAACATAGATCATATAAACATTCATTTCATCATCATAAAGTCATTCATCTCATATCGTCATGTTTTGGACCTTTCATTTCTCAAGAAACCATATCCTGACATTTTATTAAACACTTAGATAGTGTGTAATGCTAGTATAAAACCATGAAATATAAAGATAAAATTGTGCAAGAAAATTCATTATAAAACCACCAATCAACACCTTACAAAACCCTTAAGCAATATACATCAAAACCCCTCATTAAATCTTATAATAGAACCAAGATTTATAGCTTAAAATATAGCAAAACAGTCTCAACTTTACAAAGCTTTAACATAGTGTCAAAGAATTTCATAGTATGCAAGGCCCATTTATAAATCAACTTTAAATCATGCAATTTGAGTAAAAAGGAGATTAGGGCACCATGGGTGGAAGAACCCAATGCCTAAAACCTATATACCTTAGCATTGGAGATGAACTTGATAAAGATTGGAGATAGACACTTGAAGCTTGAGTGGAAATCCTTAGATTTGGATGAGGGTTTTAGGACTTGAATTTGGGATTAAATGTTTGGCTAAGTATTTTGGTGAGTATTGGGGAATGTTTAGGATGATGTGAAGGTGAAATAAGGATACCATAGGTAAAAACATATTTTGGAACTCTTAGGCCCAAGACTCAAAAACCTTAGACCAAGATAGAAATCACTGTCAATAAAATACATATGTCCCCAACAGTTGTATATTACGGCACAGTCGCAGATCGATTCTGGATAAGAAAATTTATTTAAAAAGAAATTGCTAATCATTTGCTCTTACATCGGGGTTAAACCTTTTTTCCCCAAATTTTAACCCCTTGAACAAGAATATGAAGTCAATTTTTTGATATCACGTATGGATTTTGCGATATATGGAATTTAAAATTCTGTGCATTCCGAGACACATTTTTAGGCACTTTTTGGGGTCGTTTTAGGTAGCACAAATATTGTAAAATAAATGGAAAGGGAAGAAGGGGGTCGATAATGTGGTGCTTTGGGTGGAATTTAGGGTGGCTTTCCTTAATTAGTTCTTCCCTCTTAAGCTTAGTGAAGTCAAATTGGTGGAATTTATGAATTTTAGACAAAGGTCTATGAGTGTAAGGAAGTATTCCCTCAAGTTAAACCAACTTCTAAAGTATGCTCCACACATGGTAGACGACTCAAGGTCTAGGATGAACAAATTTGTGATGGGTGTTTCCAACTTGGTGAGTGAGGAAGGTTGGTCTGCCATGTTGATTAGTGATACGGACTTGCCCTGTTTGATGACCTATGCTAAGCAAATCGAGGAGGGTCTTATGTATTTCAAAAGAGGGTCTTAATTAGAGGAGGACTCATGAGGCCAAGAGGGCCTTTTTTTATGGAAAATTCCAAATTGAAAGGGTGGCCAGTTCCATTAAGGCCAAGGGACTTACGTATTTCAAAAGAGGGTTGATAATGAATCTCCAAGGGCCTAAGGTATTGGAAATATGGTTCTTAATGATGGATGTCCGAAGTATGGTAACTGTCATAGTGGCCTGTGTTTGAGGAACACTAATGCATGTTTTGGTTGTGGGGAAGTTGGGCATAAGGTGTTGGATTATCCTTGAAATTGTAACAAGGGTAAGGAGGTTCATCCACAAGGTGCAAATGCGGTTACTTTGGTAAGAGGTAGCCGACAAGATGGTGCCCTAAGGCACAATTGATTTTATGCTTTGCATGTGAGGCAAGGGGTTGATTAGGTACCTGACGTTATTACTAGTATGTTGAAAATCTTTGACTTTGATATGTATGCATTGATTGATCCGAATGCCACTCTTTCTTTTGTTACCCCCTTTGTTGCCAAAAATTTCCATGTTAAACCAAATTATTGTATGTGTCATATGAGTTTTCTACTCTTATTAGTGCTCTATTGTTGCTAGAAAGGTCTATTTAAACTATCCCATTTGCATCTTACATAAAATATTGCCTTATGATCTTGTTGAGCTGGACAGGTTGATTTTGATGTCATTCTTAGGATGGATTTGTTACATGCATACTATGCCTCTATTGATTGTAGAACCCATAGGGTCAAATTCCAATTCCCAAATGAACCCGTTCTTGAGTAG
>DF357464.1:130817-148212 GCA_000787875.1 Solanum virginianum | reverse complement strand
GTTCTTGAGTAGGAGAGTCATGATGTGGTAGTCAAGGGTAGATTTATCTCTTGCATTAAAGCCCCTAAATTGATCTCTAAGTTTTATTTTTATCATCTTGGGAAGGTTGGGGATGTGGAGTCCAAAGTCCTTCCCATAGAGTCACTTTTAGTTGTAAATAAGTTTCTTGATGACTTTCCAAAGGACCTTCGTGTTCCTCCCAAAAGGGAAATGGATTTTGTTATAGACCTCCTCCCTGATACTCAACCCATCTCTATTCCCCCTTACCATATGCTCCCAGTGGAGTTAAAGGAGTTGAAGGAACAATTGAGGGACTTGCTGGAGAAAAGTTTCATTAGGCCTAGCCAATCACCTTGGGGGTGCACCAGTATTGTTTGTGAAGAAGAAGGATGGGACTCTTAGAATGTATATTGACTAGCGGCAACTTAATAGGGTCACCATCATGAATAGGTATCCTCTTCCTAGGATTGATGATTTGTTTGACCAATTGTAAGGGGCTAGTCACTTCTAAGATTAATCTTTGGTCCAGGTATCATGAAGTGAAGTTGAGGGAGTCTGATATTCCTAAGATGACCTTCTGGACTAGGTGTGGGCATTATGAGTTTGTTGTGATATCATTTGGGTTGACCACTACACCTGCCATCTTCATGGATCTAATGAATAGGGTCTTTAAACCCTACCTTGATTAGTTTGTTGTGGTATTCATTGATGATATTTTGATTTATTCTTGTAATAATAAGGAGCATATAGGTCATTTAAAGGTTATGTTGCAAAGATTTAGGAAGGAGAATTGTATGCTAATTATTAAAAATGTGAATTTTGGTCGAAGGAGGTGCCTTCCTAGGTTATGTCATGTTGGGGGATGGTACTAAGGTGGATCCTAGGAAGATGGATCTAATTTGAAATTGGCCTAGACCATTGACCCCGTTGGATATTAGGAGCTTCTTAGGCTTAGCGGGTTTCTACTGGAGATTTGTGAATGGGTTCTCTTCTATTGCTTCTCCTATGACAAAATTGACTCTAAAGAAGGCTAAGTTTGTGTGGACCGATGGGTGTGAAAGGAGCTTCTAAACATTGAATGATAAGCTTGTGTCTGCTCCTATATTTTCACTACCGGAAGGGCTAGAACGTTTTATTGTGTATTGAGATGCTTCCTAGGTTGCTTTGGGTTGTATTCTAATGCAAAATGGTAAGGTCATGGCCTATGCTTCAAGGAAACTCAAAGTACATGAAAAAAACTATCCTACCCATGATCTTGAGCTAGCCGCCATGGGTTAAGGATATGGCATCATTATTTGTATGGTATGCATGTTAATGTGTTCACCGATCATAAGAGCCTCTAATATGTCTTCACCCAAAAGGATCTCAACTTAAGGCAAAAAAGGTGGCTAGAACTTCTTAATTACTGTGATATGAGTGTGTATTACCACCCTGGTAAGGCTAATATGGTGACGGAAGCTTTGAGTATGACTTCTATGGGTAGTCTAGCTCATTTTGATGGTGGTGATAAAGAGATGGCTAAAGAGTTGCATCGGTTGGCTAGATTAGGGGTTAGGTTGGAAGCGGTGGATAATGGTGGTTTTATTGTTGTTTATGGTTCTAAGTCTTCCTTGGTGTATGAGGTGATAGCAAAGTAAGATTTTAATTCCTCCTTGTAAGAATTGAAGGCCTTGGTGAAAGAGTGCACGGTGGAGGTTTTCTCCTAATGGGAAGATGGTGCCCTTAGGTACCATGTTAGGTGGTAAATGCCTTGTGTTGATGGTTTGAGGGAGAAAATCCTTGATGAGGCCCATATTTCTTCTTATTCTATCCACCTCGGTTCAACCAAAATGTATAGAGATTTGAGGATTTATATTGGTGCAGATGCATAAAGAGGGACATTGCCAAATTTGTTTTCAGTTGTCATAGTTGTCAACAAGTCAAAGCCGAACATCAAAGGCTGGGTGGCCTAACCCAAGACATAGAGATTCCCACTTGGAAGTGGGAAGTGGTTAATATGGACTTTATGGTGGTGTTGCCCAAGACAATGAAAGGTTTTGATTCCATTTGGATTGTGGTTGATAGATGACGAAAGCGGCTCACTTTCTACTAGTTAAGACTACATATGGTGTTTTGATTTTATATGGGTTGTGGTTGATAGAATGATAAAATCAGCTCACTTTATACCAGTTAAGACTACATATGGGGCTGAAGATTATGCTAGGTTGTACATTCATGATTTGGTGAGGTTGCATGGGGTTCCTTTGTCCATCATATCATATTATGGTGCCCAATTTACTTTGTACTTTTGGAGGTCTTTCCAAAGGGCTCTTGGGAAAAGAGTTAAGCTTAGTACAACCTTGCACCCTCAAACAGATGGCCAAGCTGAATGAACTATCAAAACACTTGAGTACATGCGTAGGGCTTATGTATTGGAGCTCAAGGGTAGTTGGGATGACCATCTTCCATTGACTGAGTTTGCCTATAACAATAGCTATCATTCTAGCTTTAGTATGGCTCCTTTTGAGGCTCTTTATGGTAGGCATTGTAGATCACCATTTGGGTGGTTTGAGGTTGCAGAGGTGGCTTTGTTAGGACCAGATCTGGTTATGGAGGCTCTTGAGAAGGATAGGATGACTAGAGAAAGGTTGAAAGTAGCCCAAAGTCACCAAAAGTCTTATGCTGATGTGAGGAGGAGGGATCTTGAATTCAAGGTTGGTGATTGGGTTTACATGAAGGTGTCACCCATGAAGAGTATGGTAGGTATTGGTAAGAAGAGAAAGTTAAGTCCTAGATATTTGGGTCCTTATAGGGTGAGGAGAAGGATTGGTAAGGTGGCCTATGAGTTAGTTTTGCCTGGGGAAATAGAATTTGTTCATCTAGTCTTTCATGTGTCTATGTTTAGATAGTGTGTGGGTTCCGATTCAGATTTTTGATAGACAAGTGAATAGCTTAAAGAACAAGTATGTGGCTTCCGTTAATGTCCTTTGGAGGAATCAACAAGTTGAAAGTGCTACTTGGGAAAGCGAAGAAAACATGCAAAATCGATATCGTTACCTATTCAATTCCACTATAGCCTAAGTTATTGATTTATATCCTCTATAAGATCTCAAGTCTTAAGTTCAGCCCTCATGTCATTGCATACATTCATGATTAAATTGACAAGTTTATAATGATTTACACTTATGATGATATTTTTGAAATGATGTTCAAGTGCATTGTTGCTTCTCTATGTGGGCTAAAATTATCATATTTGCATCTCTCATATACATTTCTTTGACATTCGGTGATAAATGTTTCCAAGGGAGAGATGTTGAAACGACCCTAAAAAGTGCCCAAAAATGTGCATTGGAAGTGCCTGGAATAGTGCATCCGATAGAGATAATATCGCCCAATTTTCAATGCAAATACATGAAATGACCCCAAAAAGTGTCAAAAAATATGCCTTGGAAATGTCCATAATCATAATTTCCATATATCTCAAAATCCATATGTGATATCAAAAATTCGACTTCATATTCTTGTTCAAGGGGTTAAATTGAGTGGGAAATGGATTTAACCCTGATTTAAGAGAAACCGCATCAAATTTTTAAAATCACAGAAATCGATTTCCAGAGAAGTTTTTATGCCCCTAGCGCGATGTACTTTTGGTGCCTCAGTTCATTTTTATGGCCAGTTTCCTATCTTGGTCCAACATTTTTTGTTTTTTGGCCTAAGTGTTCCATGCATGAAAATACCTATACTTAGCCTTATTTCACCCTCATATCATTCAAAACATTCCCCAATACTCACTCAAAAACTTACAAAATATTTCATCTCCTAAATTCAAGTCTCAAACTCATTCGGATTCTAAGGTTATCAATAAGGCTTCAAGTCTCCATCTCCAACATTCACCAAGCTATCCTCCAATGCTATAGTATGTGGGTTTCTTTCATGGGTTCCTCTTACCCCATGATACCCAAGTTCTTTTTTACCTAAAATTGCATGATTTAAAGTCAATTTATTCATGGGTCTTATCCATTATGAATTTCACTGCACACTACATTGAGGTTTCATGAAATTATGGTTGTTTCAACATATTTTGAGCCATGAATCTAACAGCTATTGTGATATTTAATAAAGGATGTTGATCTATATTGCTTGAAGGTGTTACTAAGTATCTATTGAAGGTTTTACATTGAATTTTCTAGCATGATCTCACTCTTCAATTGCATGGATTTACACTAGCACTACACACCCGCCAAGTGTTTGATAAAATATCTGGATTATGATTTCTTTAGAAATTGAATGTACAATGCATGTCTTATGAGTTGATTGATTATATGATGATGAAAGGAATGTATGCATATGATATTATCTCTATGATGTGGGGAAAATGACCAAGTATCACTCGGGGGGTTGTAGGCTTGGGTAACCTTATTGAGAGATTTGTACCTCGATCACTTTGCTCGGGAGCTAGTAGGCCCATGCAACCATATTGAGGGGTTTGCACCTTAATAAACATGATGGAGGGTTCGTACCCCATCAACCATGTTGGGAGGTTTGTACTACATCAACCATGTTAAGGGATTTTTGAAATGACCCCAAAAAGTGCTCGAAAATATGCCTCAGAAGTACTAGAAATCGTAATTTCCATATATCTAAAACTCCATTCATTATTTCAAAAATCCAACTGCATATTGTTGTTTAGGGGGTCAAATTAAGTGGGTAGTGGATCTAACCCCAATTTTAGAGCAACCATATCAAAATTCAAAAATCACAAAAGATGCGATTTAGAAGGGTCAAATTTTGAAGGGCCATATCTCTTACCACACAAAGAACTGGATGGCTCACGACCTACCAACTTAAATTCCTTTGAATTAGCTTTCCAACGCATTTGTTTTCACCTTATTCCAAATTCAGATGATGGATTTATGCCCATTTTTGTAGAACTTATTTGTGCAGAAAATGCAAATTCCAGTGAGGTTAGCACGACACTTCTGCGATGCGCCCCCGTTGTCTATGGTGCCTATTTTAATGTTTTTTGTCAAAGACTTATATGTCTTAGGACTAAGGGTTCCCACATTTAAAATACATATAATTAGCCTTATTTAACTCTCATATCATCCTTAACACTCCCCAATACTCACTCAAACAATTAGCCATATTTTCAATTCCAAATTCAAGTCTCAAACCCACATCCTCCTTCAAGTTTCAAGTCTCCATCTCCAATCTTCACCAAGTTCATCTCTAAGCTAAGGTATGTGGGTTTCCTTTATGAAGTCCTTTCAGCAATGATACCCAAGCCTTCTTTTACTCAAATGGCATGATTTAAAGTTTATTTACAAATGGGTCTTGCATATATGAAATTCACTGCAGACTATGTTAAAGCTATGTAAAGTGGTGACTATTTTGCTATTTTTTGAGCGATAAATCTTTAATCTATTGTAAGATTTGATGAGGGGTTTTGATGTATATATCTCGAGGGTGTTGCAAGGTGTTGATTGATTATTTTACAATGGATTTTCTTGCATGTTTCATCTCTAAATTGCATGGTTTTATACTACTATTTCACACCCTCTAAGTGTTTAATAAAATGTCCGCATATGATTTCTTGAGCGATTAAAGGTCCAAAGAATGAGATATGGTATGAATAACTATATGATGATGGAATGAGCTTACGTGCATGATAAATTCTGTATAAAGTGTTCCATTAGACCATTCCCAATTCGGGGGGACTAAGAACCCAGATAACCTAGATAAGGGTTTTTACTCATCAACCTATGGAAGGGTTTGTACTTCTCCACCATGGTGATGGAGTGGCATTATCACTAACCTAGATGAGGGTTAGTACTTGTCCACCTAGGTGATGGGGTGGGATTATAACCAATGTAGATGAGGGTTAGTACTCATCCACCTAAATGATGCGGCGGCATCATCAACAACCTACCAAAGGGTTGTACATTTGGAAATCTAGCTCTTCTACACATATGGTATCCTATATGAGCATGAGTTACTTAAACATATTTTACTTATGCATTGATCATACATGTCATATTGCTATAGCATGTCTATTGCAAATTTTTATGCATTTTAATTATGGCGCTTAATTCTTATTTGCATTGCATCCTACATACTTAGTACATTCAGACATACTAATGAATACTCTATTCCTATATGATATCACCTTGTAGGAACTATTACCCAAGTTGATCACCATTTTCCTCCATGTGGCTAGTTCGGTGTTATTCAAGCTAGTTTGTGAGTCCTCTACTTTGGGGACCTTAGTATATGTTTCTCTTATTATGTAATAAGACATTCTTTTTTATTTTATATCTTGACTACGAGGGTGACCCCGGTTGCTTTGTCTTGGCCCTCGCTCTTATCTATGTAGTAGAGGTTTTGTTTGATATGTTATGCATCTATGATATGAGCCTTGACTCTTTTCTCTCTTGATTATGATGTTACACAAGATTTTCCCTTTAGTCCCTTGCCCTAGTTCTCTAAACTTTTACATATTACTTATGTATTAATCTTTCTCGCTTAGTCCCAATTTCCCTTGTTTATGTCTCTTATGTTGTTTTACATTGTTTCCACGACCAATGATGTGTAATGATATGCTATGAGCCTTGTTTGGGGTTCCTCCAAGTTCCCCATTTGCTGGTCACGTCTAGACCCTAGGCTTGGGCCATTACAAAGGTGGTATCATAGCACTAGGTTGACAGATCCTCAGAGTCCAACACACCGCATCGATTAGAGTCTTATTCATGGTTGTCTTGTGCACCACAACTATGAATAGAAGGTTATGGGACAGTTTAGGAAATGTTTCACTTCTTCATGATCCATGTCGTATAGAGAGTTAGGTCCCCTAGGGCTTATTACTAACCCCTAACCATTATATTACTTGATATATCTCAAGCTACTCAGGACAATGCTATGACAAATACGGAGATTTGTGATGCTTTATGGAAGGTGGTTAAAGCAGCGACAAAATTGGCAACTCACCTCAGTCATCAAGTGGGTGCTCCTGAGATTCTAATGGTGAGATGGGAGGTAGTTAGGCCAAGAGGGCCCGTAATGTGGTAAGTTTCAAAGCTCCAAGGAGAGAGATAGAGGTGGTGTAGTACCTTATGCTAGGTGCCCAAAAAGTGATAGAGGCCATAATAGCCCATGCTTGAGAGAGTACCAGTGCTTGTTATGGGTGTAGTAAAGTGGGTCACAAGCTAAATTATTGTCCGTATGTTCGAAGGAAGCTTAAGGGTGGCCGAACTTTAGATCAAGGTGGTAGTGTTGATCAAGTAGCTGAAAGAGGTGATGAGATGCCCGATGCTATTACCTGTAAGTTAAAGTTTTCTTCGTTTTGTTGTGCATGTACTATTATGCCTGGCATGCTAGTATTTCTTCTCTATTCTTTGGGTTGCTAGTGGGGCTTCTTATGTGCCCAAAGTATTATATGGATCTCTGGTGTCTATTCTTTTATTGGGTGTATTATTGCTAGGAGGTTTATAGGTGTTGATCTGGGTTTGTATTGCATTAGGTTTTGTTTTGTGGTTTGATGGAGTTGGCATAGTGGATTTGGATGTCATTATAGGAATGGAGTGGTTGCATGCATCTTGTGTCTTCATGGATGGTAGGACCCATAGAGATAGCTCCCAATTCCCTGATGAGCCCATCTTTGAGTGGGAGGCTGTTGAATGGTAGAAAGGGAGGTAAGTCCATTTATTATATTAAGGTACAATTAGGTTCCAAGGTGTTAAATTTGTTTTCTTGTGAGAAATGGTGGTGTTGAACCTAAGTTTTATCTATAAAATTGTTGGTGGTGGTAGATAAGGCTTTAAATGTCCTTTCCGATATTTTGAATTTTGGGATAGTGTCCTTTGGTTTGACTAGTACACCGAGTATGCCTATAAGTCTCATGAGTTAGAGCTTTAGTCCTCACTCTAATAGGTTTATAGTGTTTTGGTGATGATAATATAGTTCCTTCCCTAATAAGGTATTGCATGTGAATCATTTGAGGATAGTACTACAAGTTCAAGGAAGAAGGTTGGGTGCTAAGTAGGAGAGATGGGAATTTTGGTATAAGAGGTTACCTTCCTAGGTTGTGTGGTGTCGAGTGAGGGTATTAAGTTTGACCCTAGTAAGATAAAGGTGATTAGGTGTTAGCCTAGAACTTGACTTTGGTATTAGGAGCCTCTTAGGTTTAGTGCGCTATTACCTTAGATTGTGAGTGGGTTCTCTTCTATTGTTGCTCCTATGATTTAGTTGACCCTAAGTAAGGCCATGTTGTGGCTGACGTTTTGAATAGGGTGATTTCAGAGGTCCGGGTGTTGCTATTTCTTGTGTTATTCCTTAGTGCTAGTAGGATTCATGTGTATGTGGATTGATCCTTGATTCATTCCAATCAAGGAGACCCAAAATTATTTTCAAGAAAACCTACATGGATTTTACTTATTTTAATTTAGGATTTGAATATTATAATTCCTAAAATTCTGTTGGTTCCTTCCAATCAAGGAGACCCAAAATTATTTTCAAGAAAACCTACATGGATTTTACTTATTTTAATTTGGGATTTGAATATTATGATTTCTAAAATACTATTGATGCATGGGTAATGTTTATTTGATGATTTTTTTAATGTGATTTAAGTCGTTATATGAGGATTTACTTTGGGTTTAAGAAGTTATAAGTATGCATGTTCCCTTTTTAAATGATTTATGCATGAGGGATTACACTATGGATTCAAATATGAAATTAACTATGCTTTCACTTCAACTTCATAATATATATGTTGATTTTAAATGGAGTCTTAATTACCCATGTCATTTCCGCATTGCTCATAGCATATGCAATTTTGTACACAAATTATTTTGAAAAATTATGATATAGGTAAGCCCAATGTCGTTTTATGGTATGATTTTGATAAAAGGTTAGTTATAACAATATTGTGATCACATATATGTCTTTTATTTTGGCTTTTTAAGCATTTTGGGTGCTTGCACCATTTTGTATATTAATGGGCTATTCCTATGCATGAGTATTATGACTATGAAATAATGATTTTGGCATTTGAGCCTAAATATGAATTATTATAAATAGTGTTTGGCTTTTACGCCCAATTGTGCATTAAAATGATTTGAAAAATGACTATTGCCTCTTTGAAAGTATGTACATGTATATTATAAGTATTCTTGTGGGATGACGACTTAGCTTGTTGTGTTGAGGGCCTTAGGGAAATTTGGGCTACTTGCTTATCATGTTTCTAATGAGTGTAGAACCCGTAAGGTTGTAATATGATGGGTAAGGATGGTCGATCTATTTAGTCAACTATGATGGGTTAGTCACTTCTCTAAGATTGATCTTTGGTTCAGGTTTTGTCCCAAAGTGAGGGTGAGGGTAGATGATATCACTAAGTGTCCTTTCCACACTAAAGTGAGCATTTTGAATATTCATGGAGTTGTTTGGTTGGCTTATGCATCGGTTATGTATATGGGTTTCATGAATAGGGTCTTAAAACCCTACCTTGAGATGTTTGTGGTGGTCTCTAATGATGAGGTATTGATTTGTTTAGAGCTTGTGAATTATTTGGGGATTGGTTGCTAAATATGATAGGGGTGAGTTAAGGATAACAAGATGGTTGTTAGAATTCCTTAGGGATTATGGTATGAGTGTGTATTGGTTTTTGCGGGAAGGCTGTTATGAAGTTATAAGTATGCATGTTCCCTTTTTGAATTATTTATGCATGAGACACTATGGATTTAAATATGGAATTAATTATGTTTTCACTTTAACTTCATATTGTAAATGTTGATTTTTAAATGGAGTCTTAATTACCTATGTTATTTTCTCATTGTTCAAAGCATATGCATTCATGTACATGGATTATTTTGAAAAAAATATGTTATGGGTAAGTCCAATTTCGTTTTATGGTATGATTTTGATAAAATGTTGGTTATGAAAATATTGTGATCACATATGTGTGTTTCATTTTTACTCTTTAAGCATTTTGGGTGCTTTCACCATTTTGTACATGAATGGGCTATTCCTATGCATTTGTATTTTGAGTATGAAATTACGATTTTGGCATTTGAGCCTAAGTATGAATTATTATGAATGGTGTTTGGCTTTTAAGCCCAATTGTGCATTAAAATGATTTGGAAAATGACTATTGCCTCTTTGAAAGCATGTACGTGTATATTATAAGTATTCTTGTGGGATGACGACTTAGCATGTTGTGTTGGGGGTCTTAGGGTAGTTTGGGCAACTTGCATAGCATGACTCTAATGAGTGTAGAACACGTAAGGTTGTAATATGATGGGTAAGAATGGTTGATCTATTTAGTCAACTACGATGGGTTAGCCACTTCTCTAAGATTGATCTTTGGTTCAGGTTTTGTCCCCAAGTGAGGATGAGGGTAGGTGATATCCCTAAGTGTCCTTTCTAGACTAAGAGTGAGCATTTTGAATATTGGTGGAGTTGTTTGGTTGGTTTATGCCTCAGTTGTTTTTATGGGTTTCATGAATAGGGCCTTAAAACCCTATCTTGATATGTTTGTAGTAATCTCTAGTGATGCGATATTGATTTGTTTAGAGCTTGTGAATTATTTGGGGGGTAGTGTTGTAAGTCTTGAAGGATGAGATGTTGTTTGCTAAATATGATAGGTGGGCATTGTGGGTAGCAAGAAGGTGGTTAGAGCTCCTTAATGAATATGGAAAGAGTGTGCATTAGTTTTCCCGGTAAGGCTAATGTTATGGTTGTGCTCTAAGTAGGGTGCCTATGGGTAGCCTAGCATATGTGGATAATAGTGGCAAATAGGCGACTAGTAGGTTCCGTTGGTTGGATAGATAAGGAGTTAGGTTGAACGAAGTAGAGCATGGTATTATAGTGTTCTTGATGGTTCCAAACCTTCTTGGGTTAAGAGGTCTAGATTAGGCAAGGCCTTGATTACGCTTTATTAGAGTTGGAAGTTTTGGCTGAAAAGATGATAAAGTGGAGGTTGTCTTCCAAGGGGGAGATGGTGGTTATGGTACCAAGTGGGTTAGTTATATTTAAGGTTGACAATTGAGTTGAAGATTATGAGTCCTTATAGAGTGTAGAGGGAGGTTAGTAAGGTTGCATAAGTTTAGGAATTGCCTATGGTAGGGGTTGGTTTATCCGATTTGTCATGCTTCTAGGTTAAGGGGATGTGTTGGTAACCCTAGTGCTATACCACTCTTTGAGATTTTGGGTGATGTGGAGGATAAGTTGGCATAGAAGGAGGTTCCAGTGGAGGTGTTGGATAGATGACTGGAGAGATTGATTGATAATGATGTGGTGTTCGTCAAGGCCCTTTGGAAGAGTTGTCTAATCGTATGTGTTTCTCAGAGAACCAGTGTGGACATGGAGAGGTTTAAAGTTGACTGATAATAATGTTGTGTTCGTTAAGGCCCTTTGGAATATTCGTCTAGTCAAAAGTGTCTCTCGAGGAGCGGGCATGGAGAAGCAATATCCATATCTCTTTCACTCTATTCAAGCTTATGATGATATGCCAAGTCCTTTCTATGATTCCAAGTCCCGTGGTATCCTTATGTTTTCTACTCCACTCAAGCCTAAGTTACTAATTCTAAGTCCCCTATGTGATTTCAAGTCTTGTATTTCAGCCCCTATGTCATTCATATACATTCATGTTTAAGTTGGCAAGTTTATAATGATTTTACACTTATGTTGAGGTTTAGAAAATGGTGTTTTAAAGTGTGTTGTTGCATTCTTGTTGTGGCTGACCATTTCATGATTACTCTTCTCTTGTATGTTTCTTTGACATTCGGAGACGAATGTTCCCAAGGGGGAGATATTGAAAAGACCACAACAAGTGCCCGAAAATGTGCCTCGGAACTACCCGAAATTGTAATTTCCATATATCTAAAAATATGTTCATTATTTCAACAATATGACTTCATATTCTTGTCTAGGAGGTCAAATTGAGTGGAAAATGGGTCTAACCCAAATTTTAGAGAAACCGTATCAAAATCTAAAAATCACAAAAGACACAATTTATGAGGGTCAACGTTTAAGGGCCATATCTCTTAGCACAGAAAGAACTGGGTGGCCCACAACCTAGCACTGTAAATGCATTTGAATTAGCTTTCCAATGCACTTTGCTTTACCTCATTCTGAGTTTGGATGAAGGATTTATGCCAATTTTTTTTAGAACTCATTTGTGTAGAAAATGCAAATTCTAGTGAGCTTATCACGACAATTCTGCGACGCGCCCATGTTGTTTTTGGTGCTTGTTTTAAATTTTTTGGTCAAAGACTTATAAGCATTGCATCGAAGGGTTCCCATACTTGAAAATACATATACTTAGCCTTATTTCACCCTCATATCATCCTTAACACTCCTCAATACCCATTCAAATAATTAGCCATATTTTCACTCCCAAATTCAAGTCTCAGACCATCATCCCAAGCTAAGGTTCTCCTTCAAGGTTCTTCTTCAAGCTTGAAATCTCCATCTCTAATCTTCACCAAGTTCATCTCTAAGCTAACTTATTCATGGGTTTCTTTCAACCATGATACCCAAGCCTCCTTTTACTCAAATTGCATGATTTATTGTTGATTTACAAATGGGTCTTGCTTATTATGAATTTCACTGCACACTATGTTAAAGCTATGTAAAGTGGTGACTGTTTTGCTATGTTTTGACCTATAAATCTTGAAACTATTATAAAATTTGATGAAAAGCTTTGTTGTGTATGTCTTGAGGGTGTTGTAAGGTGTTGATTGATGGTTTTACAATGGATTTCTTGTATGATTTCATCTGTAAATTGCATGGTTTTATACTACAGTTCCACACCCTCTAAGTGTTTGGTAAAATGTCCGGATGTGGTTCCGTGAGGTGTTAAAGGTTCAAAGCATGAGATTATGAATGACTATATGATGATGAAATGAGCTTATGTACATGATAAATTCTATATAATGTTTTACACTAGACCATGCCAAATTTGGAGGGACTAAGAACCCGAATAACCTAGATGGGGGTTTGTATTCATCAAGCTAGGGAAGAATTTGTACTTCTCCACCATGGTGATGGGGCGGCATTATCACCAAACTAGGGTTAGTACTCATCCACCTAGGTGATGGGGTGGGATTATCACCAACCTAGATGAGGGTTAGTACTCATCCATCTAAGTAATGGGGCAAAATCATCACTAACCTACAAAAGGGTTGTAAATTTGCAAATTGATCTTGGTCTCTTCTACACATATGATATCCTATATGAACACATATTACTTAAGCATGTCTTATTTATGCATTAATCATACATGTTATATTGCTATAACATGTCTATTGCCTATAGTTATGCATTTTGATTATGATGCTTAATTCCTGTTTGCATTGCATCCTACATACTTAGTATATTCAAACATACTAATGCATACTCTATGCCTACGTGATATCACCATGTAGGAACCGGTACCCAAGTCGATCATCATCCTCCTCCACGTGGCTAGTTTGGTGCTATTCAAGCTAGTTGGTGATTCGTCCACT
Organism: Solanum virginianum; assembly: GCA_000787875.1. Taxonomy (NCBI): domain Eukaryota; kingdom Viridiplantae; phylum Streptophyta; class Magnoliopsida; order Solanales; family Solanaceae; genus Solanum; species Solanum virginianum. The sequence continues at coordinate 134,731 of DF357464.1, read as the reverse complement.
TAGGGGACCTTAGTATAGTTTCTCTTATTATGTAATAAGACATTCTTCTTTATTTTCTATCTTCACTATGAGGGTGAGCTTGGTTGCTTTGTCTTGGCCTCCGCTCTTTTCTATGTAGTAGAGGTATTGTTAGATATGTAATATGTCTAAGATATGTGCCTTGACTCTTTTGTCTCTTGATTATGATGTTATGCAAGCTTTTCTCCTTAGTCCCTTGCCCTCGTTCTCTAATCTTGTACATATTACTTAAGTATTAATCTCTTTCCCTTAGTCCCAATTTCCCTTGTTTATGTCTCTTATATTGTTTTACATTACTTTCACAACAAATGATGTGTAATGATATGCTATGAGGCTTATTTAGGGTTCCTCCGGGTTCCCCATTTGGCGGTCTCGTCTAGCCCCTAGGTTTGGGTTGTGACAGGTTTGTACTCCATCAACCACATGAAGGGGTTTGTACCTCATGCGCCTCTCCAAGGATGTTATTGGCCTTGGATATTCACTAAAGTGGTCTCTCCATACACATGGATTATGTTCCACATAAGCATGGTTTTACTTCAAATAATTCATTCATGCCATTTTGCTATATGTATACCATTGCATATGCTATGCATTTTGCTTATAGTGCTTATAATTTGTTGTATTGCATCTTACATACTTAGTACATTTAAGTCTATGAACACATACTCTATTATTACATAATGTCACCATGTAGAAACCAGAGCCCTGCTTGAGCATCCCCATCAACGTGGCTAGTACGATTCCACTCAAGCTTGTTGGTGAGTCCTCTATTCTGGGGACGTTGCTTATGACCTATTGGTATGTTCCAATACTGTCTTCCTTTTATGTATATGTTGACTATTAGGGTGAGCCTGGTTTCTTGTGTTGGCCCCTACTCTTTTCTATGTGGTAGAGGTGTTCATCTATGTGGTAGAGGTGTTGTTGGTCATGTCATATGTAATGTTATGAGCTTTGACTCTCTCTCTTGACTCTTGATGTTTATGATACGAAATTTGTCCCTTAACCACATTATCCCTATCTTGCTCTATTGTTGTTGTATTTTATTGCTTCCGCGACCAAGGATGTGTAATGATATGCTAAGAGGCTTGATTGGGGACCCTATAAATTTCCTATGCGCGCCATGTCACGTCTAGGCCCTAGGCTTGGTTCATGATAGTTAACACTAGCATTGGGGAATCTATGGTGCTTTTCCCAGTTCTTATTATAACTGCCATGCAATGCCCATCATTCTTTGGATTTTAACAGTATTACTTGGCAAAGTTCCCTTTTGACGTTGGTTCAATTGAGAAGATACTTGGCCAAATTATTGCTCCAATTATTTGATGGCCACCGAATGAGACTCTATCTTCTGATTAATACTTGAAATGTTCGATTTCATCCCTTTTAGAGTCTCATCTTGATGGTCGGCCCTCTTCAACAACCTGTCAAACATTTCCCCAATCCTAGAATCGCTAGACCTAGCATTATTATTATGCGATGACACATAGGGACCATTCCTATATCTATCTTTTCGCTCCACTCGGCCTCTGACACTCTTTCTCTTTTATAATAACTGCCATATTTATATCTATACATACCCTCTTTATTATACTTTCAACCTTGATTTTCTGAACCTTGCCTCCAATAGTCTTAGTTGGACCTGTGGGCATTATTTCGGGAAGCCCCCACTTGATTACTCACAAAGCAAGCATCTTCATCAAAGAAGGATTCTTCGTAGATGGGAACCTTTGGAGGTTGATGAGTCACCGCATGAACACTTGCTTGGTTTTGTTTCTATACCCAATTAATACTTGTACAATGCTGAGCAAGTTGTTACATAATCTCCTTATTTACCTTGGCTTGCCCATTGTTGGTGTTCACCGCACAAAACGTTTTAGTCGCACCTCTCTCCCTTTGGGCCCATGCTCTATTTGTTTTGACCACTTGCTCCATTGTTGCATCGATTTATGCAAAAGGTAGATAAAGAAATGCATGCCTCCCATAATGGAATCGGCACAAGCTTGACCATTCTCGTGAAGAGCCTGATAGAAGAACTCTACTAAGGCATCATCAACAATTTTGTGATCTAAAACCATCCTCAAGCACTTGGTTTGTAATGCCCTTATTATTAAAAAATGTATTCACTTTAAAAAAAGGTATTCCCTCGAGATTAAATCAACCCCTACTTCACAACTCTTTTACTCGAGTTTGTGTCGTTAGAGAAATCGATTTTCTTGAATTATAGAAATAAATTAGGGAGGGGTTTGTTTTAGGGCAATTTATTTACTTTTATGCAATTATACATGTTAAAAATTCCTTAATAATAATTATTATGCTTGAACAAAACAAATAAGCAAGGGAAAAGAGAAAATTAGGGCAGCCACCTTATTAGACCTTTTTTTTAAAGATGCATTGCAAGGCAGTAAAGCTGCCAAGAAAAGTGTGATTTGCAGAAATAGGACTGAGTTTTGCCATTTATCTTGTTAGTTTTGACCTGTTGAAAGTGCTGAATATTAAATGAGTATTAAGGTGCTCACACTCTTGTACAATCTTAAGGAAATTGATTGAAGAAATGTATGTCTCGTATTGATCCACAACTTGGAATCGGTAGGGTCGATTGTGTGCTAAAAGGTTAAAGTTCGTGTAAAAACTTGTTCTTGTGCCTTTGTCACCTGCTGGTATAGTTGAATGTTGTCTTGATATCTTAGCTACATTCTTGTCATTTTATTTGGTTGTGTTGATATATTTTAGGACTTGGACAAAACTAATTTAATTCGCCCATTTGTATGTATTGTCTTATCACTTGACATCCTTGTCGACTTTGTTCTTCTTATGGCTGTGACTTTTCCACCATTGGCATGCCTCTTTTTCGAATCAATTGCCATCTTGATTGTGAATTTTTGGTCTGTCCTAAATATGGAAGCAGTCCATTTTATGCACGAACTAGAAAGTCACTCTTAATATGGTTCTTGGTTCTCTTGATAATTGGGTTTTCACCCTTCTTATACAGGGCTTCAGTCCTATTTGATACTTGATTATGTTTGGTGTGATGGCATGACCTATATACTGAGCAAAACTTGATATTTGAATGTGTTGTAAAAATTGTTCCAGGAACCCTTGATACTTAGATCTTTATATATCCTACTTGATACTATTGATATATTTGTTTACTTGGCCTATTTACTATATTCCAGTTGTCTTTTCCTTTGAATTAAGATGTAAATTGAGGGATTTAAGGTTCTCAACTTTTATCTTTTACATCACTAAGCTTCTTACTTAGCGATAGTTGTTTCTATCATAAGGAATACCTGAGATAATGCTTGAGGATGCCCATTGAAGATAAATTTTGGGAGTTGTGCAGAGGATCGCATTTGCATCTAGATATAGATACTGTAGTAGTTTTGGGACATGTACATGATTCTCCTATTTCATATGTGTGCATAAATTTGAAAGGATAGTGTAAATTATGGCACCATGGTTTGTAACTTTATGTTTTGGCTTGTTTAGTTAAAGTTGAGCCTGTGAGCTTGTTTCTATAGTAAAATGCCAGTTATGTTAAGATAATTGTATGAAATGAAAGTCGTAAATTTTATATCCTTGGATTTTAACATTGGTAATACTTTTTAGCGTGCTGCAACAGTTTGGAAAATGTATGAATATCTCGCAAGATAGTAATTTGAATTACTTGCAAGGTACTCATGCCAAAAATTTGAGTTAGAAATCAACTACAACCACCTTTAGAACAAAATCCTATACCTTTAACTATTTTGAATTCATTACTTAAATACGATTAATATGTTAGTATTATATCCTTCGTGTGCTAGTAAGTGTTATATAATCTTAGAACATATAGAAGTGGCATCATCCCCCGAGGGTTTAGCAGAACTATATATTAATGAGATTGTAAGGCTTCACGA
>DF357464.1:118398-130747 GCA_000787875.1 Solanum virginianum | reverse complement strand
ACGAAATCCCTATCTCTATAGTCTCTTATAGAGACCCAAGGTTTACATCTAGATTTTTGTCTAGCTTGAAAGAGGCCTTGGTTACCAAGTTAAAATTTATCACCTCATTTCACCCTCAGACATATGGGCAGTCAGAAAGAGTGATACAAATTCTACAGGATATGCTTCAAGAATGAATCATAGAGTTTGAGGGTAGTTAGGACAAACATTTGGCATTAGTAGAATTTGCTTACAATAATAGCTAACAATCGACTATTGGAATATCTCCTTATGAAGCTTTTCATGGAAGAAAATGTCGAACTCCATTTGTTAGAGTGAAGTTGGTGAAAGAAAACTTACTGGTCCTGAAATTATGTAGCAAATAGAAGACAAGGTAAAGGTGATCAAGGATTGTCTAAAGATCGCTTCGGATAGGAAAAAATCATATGTTGATCTTAAAAGACGTGATATCAAGTATCAAGTTAGGGATAAGATATTCTTAAAAGTATCTCCATGGAAGAAGATTATGAAATTTGGCCGAAAGGTAAAACTTAGTCCCTGATTTATCGGACCCTATGAAATACATGAAAGAGTGGGACCAGTTGTACATAAATTAGCATTACCACCTAAGTTGGACAAGACCCATAATGTCTTCCATGTGTTAATACTTAAAAGATATTATTCTAACCCCTCTCATGTCGTACCAGTTGAATCTATTGAGGTTAATCAAGATTTGACATATGATGAAGAACCTATCCATATTTAAGCTCAAGAAATAAAAGAACTCAGAAATAAGAAAATTCACTTAGTAAAGGGACTTGGAGGGACAACTCAAGAGAAGAAGAAGCCTGGGAGAGGGAAGAAGACATGAGGACCCAATATCCGCACTTATTTGGAGGCTAGCATAAGGTAAATTTCTTAAGGGGGAGAGAGTTGTAATGACCTTATTATTAAATAATGTATTCACCTTAAAAAATGCATTTATTAAATCAACCACTACTTCACAACTCTTTGACTCGAGTTTGTGTCATTTGAGAAATTGGTTTTCTTGAATCGTAGAAATGAATGAGGAAGGGGTTTGTTTTAGTGAAATTTATTTACTTTTATGCTATTATACATGTTATACAAGTATTAATAATAATTATTATGGGTGAACAAAATAAATAAGGGAGGAAAAAGAGAAAATTAGGGCAGTCACCTCATTGGACCATTTTTCTTTTAAGATGCTCTTGCCGTGAAATATATTTTACCCAAAGTAGGTTGGTTTAATGACCTTATAAAGCCTTATAAACTCTCTTAACCTTATATTTGAAAAACATACACGAAATAAATTAGTTCCTTGGAGCAAAGTTGAGAAATCCCCTATCCTTTGGTAAGTGGTTGAATTATGTCTTTAAATTGCATAATGTGTAGTAATTGTGGAATATCGCATGGTATATAGTTGTCCTTCTAGTGTGCAAATATGTTTTGAAAATCTATTTGACATGCCTATAATTTTTTTATTTATGTAAAAATCTAAATCGGCTTGTATGGTATCGACAGAAGGCATGAAACATAGTGAAAGTTTTGGCCAGTTTTCTATCTAAAAATCCTTCTATGTGCTGTTGTTAGTATTTTAATCATATCTTGACATGCGAGCTATAATTTGTGATGTTTCTTAGTTATTTATAACACAAGACGTGCATCTATAACTCTTATGCTTATGTTGAGACCTAATTTTGTAGTTATGGATCCCCAAAAAGTGGACGTAAGTTAGGACAAGTTTTGTCTAGAGTTTTCACATAGAAATCCATAGGGGTGTATTGTTAGTGTTTTGATTGTAAATACCTGTACAAAGGGTATTTTGAAGTGATTCTTGATCATTTACAACCTATATTCATATATTAGTTGTTTTCATGTAGACTGAAAAGCCTAATTTTTCCGTTTAACAATTCAAAATCTAGTTGCGTTATAATGCAGTAAAGCTACTGAGCAGAGTGTGATTTGCAGAAATAGGACTAAGTTTTGGCATTTATACATGCTGAAAGTGTTGAATATCAAATAAGCATGTAAATTAGTACAATGATGCTCACACTCTTGTACAATCTTGTGGAAATTGATTGAAGAAACGGATGCCACATTGATCCATGACTTGGAATCGGTAGGGTCGGTTGCGTGCTAAAAGGTTTAAGTTCGTGTAAAAACTTGTTCTTGTACCTTTGTCACATGCTGGTACATTAGAATGTTATCATGATATCATAGCTACATTCTTGTAATTTTATTTGGTTGTGTTGGTATATTTTGGGACTTGCACAAAACTTGTTTAATTCATTCGTACGATTTGCCTGACCACTTGACATCCTTGTGGACTATGTCCTTCTTGTGGCTGTGACTTTATCACCATTGGTATGCCTCTTGATTGAATCTATTGGCATCTTGATTGTAAATTTTTGGACCATCTTAAGTATGGAAGCAGTCCCTTTTATACACGAACTAGAAAGTCACTCTTAATATGGTTCTTAGTTCTCTAGATAATTGGGTTTTAACCCTTTTTGATACAGGTCTTCAGTCCTCCTTGATACTTGATTGTGTTTGGTGTGATAGCATGACCTACATACTGGGTGAAACATGATATTAGAATGTCTTGTAAAAATTGTTCTAGGATCCCTTGATACTTAGATCTTTAAGTATCCTACTTTATATTATTAATGTATTTGTTCACTTGGTCTATTTACTATATTCCAGTTGTATTTCATTTTGACTTAAAAAGGGTAAATTGAGGGACTTAAGGTTCTCATCTTTTAGATTTTACACCACTAAGCTTCATGCTTAGCAATAGTTGTTTCTATCATAGAGAGTACCCGAGATGATGCTTGAGGAAGAACATTGAAGATAAATTTTAGGAGTTGCACAGAAGATCATATTTTTATCTAAACATAGATATTGTAGTAGTTTTGGGACATGTACATGATTCTCCTGTTGTATATGTATGTATAAATTTGAAAGACTATTGTAAATTAAGGCACCATAGTTTGTAACTTTAAGTTTTGGCTTTATTAGTTAAATTTGAGTCGGCGAGCTTCTTTCTATAGTAAAATGCTAATTATGTTAAGATGATTGTATGGAACAAAACTATTAAATTTTATGTCCTTGGATTTTAATATTGGTAATACTTTTTAGTATGCTACAATAGTATAGGCAATATATGAATATCTCGTAAGATAGTAGTTTAAATTACTTTCAAGGTACTTACGCCAAAAACAGTATGGAAAATATATGAATATCTTGCAAGATAGTAGTTTAAATTACTTGTAAGGTACTTACGCCAAAAACATGAGCTAGAAATCAACTAAACCACCTTTAGAACGAAATCCTATACCTTTAACTATTTTGAATTCATTACTTAAATATGAATAATATGTCACATGATAAATCCTTCGTATGCTAGTAAGTGTTATGTAAGCTTAGGATGTACAGAAGTGGCATCCTCCCCCGAAGGCTTACCAAAAGTATATATTAATAAGATTGTACGGCTGCACGGAATCCCTATCTCTATTGCCTCCAACAAATACCTAAGATTTAAATCTAGATTTTTGTCTAACTTGCAAGAAGCCTTGGGTACCGAGTTAAATTTTAGCACCTTATTTCACCCTCAGACAGATTGGCAGTCAGAAAGAGTGATACAAATTCTGGAGGATATGCTTTGATCATGTATCATGGTGTTTGAGAGTAGTTGGGACAAACATTTGGCATTATTAGAATTTGCTTCTAATAATAGCTACCAATCGAATATTGGAATGCCTCCTTATGAAGATTTTCATGGATGAAAATGTCGGACTCCTCTTTGTTGGAGTGAAGTTGGTGAAAGAAAACTTACTGGTCTTGAAATAGTGCAGCAAACAGAAGACAAGTAAAGGTGATCAAGGATAGTCTAAAGATCACTTCGGATAAGCAAAAATCATATGCTGATCATAATAGGCTTGATATCGAGTATCAAGTTAGGGATAAGATATTCTTAAAAGTATCTCCATGGAAGAAAATTTTGAGATTTGGCCAAAAGGAAAAAGTTAGTTCGCGATTTATCGAACCATATGAAGTACTTAAAAGGGTAGGACCAGTTGCATATAAATTAGCATTACCATCCTAGTTGGACAAGATCCACAATGTTTTCCACGTGTCAATGCTCAGAATATATCATTCTGGACCCTCTCATATCTTACCAGTTGAATTTATTGAGGTTAATCAAGATTTGACGTATGACGAGAAACAAGATCATATTCAATCTTTGGAAATAAAAGAACTCAAAAACAAGACCCTTAGTAAAGGTACTTTGGAGGGACCACTCAGGAGAAGAAGCCACTTGGGGGAGGAAAGAAGACATGAGGACCCAATATTTGCACTTATTTCGAGACTAGCATAATCTAAATTTCAAGATGAAATTTCTTAAGAGGGAGAGATTTGTAATGCCCTTATTATTAAATAATATATTCACTTTAAAAAAGGTATTCCCTCGAGATTATATCAAGCCCTACTTCGCAATTCTTTGACTCGAGTTTATGTCGTTATTAAAATTAATTTTCTTAAATCGTAGAAATGAATGAGGGAGGGGTTTGTTTTAGTGCAATTTATTTATTTTTATGAAATTATATATTTTAAAAAAGCCTTAATAATAATTACTATTATGTGTGAACAAAATAAAAATGGAAGGAAAAGGAGAAAATTAGGGCAACCACCTTATTGGACTATTTTCCTTTTAGGATGCTCTTGACATAAAATATATTTTCCCCAAAGTAGGTCTGTTTAATGTCCTTAAAAAGCCTTATAAACTATCTCATGACCTTATATTTGACAAACATACACAAAATAAAAGTTCCTTGGAGCAAAGATGAGAAATCCCCTATCCTTTGGTAAGTGGTTGAATTTTATCTTTAAATTGCATAGTCTGTAGTAATTATCTAATATCTCATTATATATAGCTATGTTTTTAGTGTGTAAATATGTTTTGGAAAGATAATTTACAAACCAACAACTTTGATGCTTATGTTAAAATTTGAATCAACTTCTATGGTCTCAGAAGAAGGCGTGAAACACAGTAAATGTTCTAGCTAGTTTTCTGTCTAAGAAGCCTTCTATTTGCTATTGTTAATATTTTAATCATGTCTTGATGAGAGAGTGGTAATTGGTGATGCTTCTTAGTTTTTTCCAACCCCAAGACATATATCTACAACTCTTATGGTTATATTGAGAGCTAAGTTTGTAGTTATGGATTCCAAACAATGGACGTAATTTAGGACAAGTTCTGTCCAGACTTTTGTCATAGAAATCCCTGGGAGTGTAATGCTAGTGTTTCAATTGTAAATACTTGTATAAAGGGTATTATGAAGTGATTATTGATCACTTGCAACCTATATTCATATCTGCAATTTTCATGTGGACTGGAAAGCCTAGTTTTTCCATTTACCAATTCAAAATCTAGTTGCGTTGAAAGGTAGTAAAGCTACCAAGAAGAGTGTGATTTGTAGAAATAGGACTCAATTTGGCCATTTATCTTGCTAGTTTCTACCTGTTGAATGTATGTACTATTAAATGAGTATATCAATAAGCATTAAGGTGCTCACACTCTTGTACAATCTTAAGGAAATTGATTGAAGAATAGATGACGCATTAATCCACAATTTGGAATCGGTAGGGTCGGTTGCAAGCTAAAGGTTTGGGGTTTATCTAAAAGTTTGGTCTTATGTCTTTGTCACCTGTTGGTGCATTTTAATGTTAACTTGATATCTCTGCTACATTCTTGTCATTTTATTTGGTTGTGTTGATATATTTTTGGACTTGCACGAAACTTTTTTAATTCGCCCATTTGTACGAATTTTCTGATCACTTGATATCCTTATGGACTTTATCCTTTTTGTGGTTGTGACTTTGTCACCATTAGCATGCCTCTTTTTTGGATTAATTGTCATCTTGATTATGAATTCATGGTCTGTTCTAAGTATGGAAGCAGTCCATTTTATGCACGAACTAGAAAGTCACTCTTAATATGGTTCTTGGTTCTATTGATAATTAGGTTTTCACCCTTCTTGTTACAGGGCTTTAGTCATCCTTGATACTTGATTATGTTTCGTGTGACGGCATGACCTACATACTAGGCAAAATTTGCTATTTGAATGTCTTGTAAAAAAATTTCCAGGAACTCTTTTGATACTTAGATTTTTAAATATACTACTTGATACAATTGATGTATTTGTTCACTTGGTCTATTTACTATATTCCAGTTGTATTTCCCTTTGACTTAAGAAGGGTAAATTGAGGGATTTAAGGTTCTTAGCTTTTAGCATTTACACCACTATGATTTATGTTTAGCGATAGTTATTTCTATCATAAGGAGTACCTGAGATGATGCTTGAGGATGACCATTGAAGATAAATTTTAGGAGTTATGCATAAGATCACATTTGCATCTAGACATATATATTATAGTGGTTTTGGGACATGGTCATGATTGTCCTACTGCATACGTATGTATAAATTTGAAAGGCTAGTGCAAATTAGGCAGCATGGTTTGTAACTTTAAGTTATGGCTTGTTTAGTTAAATTTGAGCTGGCGTGCTTATTTCTATAGTAAAATGCCACTTATGTTAAGATGATTGTATGAAACAAAAATAGTAAATTTTATGTCCTTGGATTTAAACATTTGTAATACCTTTTAGCATGCTATAACGGTGTGGGCAATAAATAAATATCTCGTAAGATAATAGTTTGAATTACTTGCAAGGTACTTACGCCAAAAAATTGAGCTAGAAATCATATATATAAATATCTCACAATATAGTAGTTTAAATTACTTGCAAGGTACTCACGCCAAAAACTTGAGCTAGAATCAACTACATAACCAACTAAACCACCTTTAGAATGAAATCCTATACCTTTAACTATTTTGAATTTATTACTTAAATATGATTAGTATGTCACCTGTTAAATCCTTCGTATGCTAGTAAGTGTTATGTAAGCTTAGAATGTACAGAAGTGGCATCCTCCCATGAGGGTTGCCACTTGGTGAACCTCTCCCATGTTGTATTAATAAAATCACCTAGCAATTGCTCAAAGTTGTTGATTTGATCTTCGAGTTTAAGTTTTTTGGACCTCAGAAAATACCTCTCTAAAAATGCTTGTTGTAGCTCGGCCCAAATTGTTATCGAAATTTGCCACATTTCCTACTAGAGATAGAGGGAACACTCTTAAACCAACTGCATCCATTGAAAGATTTTGTGTACCCATCACACTCTTAAAAACAAACGCAACATTATGGAGATGACTACGTTTATCCTCTAAAGGTAGATCCGTACACGAACCACGATTTTAAAGCATTTGTAGGAGACCACTAGATATGGTGAACTTAGTGTCGGCCGATAGTGGTGGCAACACTATTGCTCCTATGCCATCCATGGCCATAGGGTTCAACCTATATTGATTCCAACTATAAGCATTTTCGTTGATGCCCCTATGGTGTGGCCTATTGTCACTTTGAGGTGGGTTTTCCTCTCTACCCACATCTTCATCATATTGACCGATAGCTTCATCAATCATGATGTCCTCATTTTTGGGGCCATTCTTCTTGTAATTCAGTGAATCTCCAAGTTTATTAGAACTATGGGATTTCCTTCGCTCCTTGTGTTAGGCATATAAACCTAATACACCCTGCAATAGAAATCGAACATCAAAAACAAATAAAATTAAAATACAAGAGAATGTAGAAATTAACACTTGAATTAATCACTAGTGAAATCAAGTCAATAACTTAGTTGCATTCCCCAGCAACAGTGCCATAAATTTTGATGTTCACAGCCCTCTTTTGCAGGTGAAGATCGATTTTCACCATGGCACTCAGTAGAAACCATGGTGTGCCAACTAACCATTACCTATAGTCCCAGTCAACCTCTACTTGGTTAGGTTTAGTTAATTAGATGAGAACACATCAATCGAATCTTGTCACCCATATTCTTTTCATATTCATCACTACCTTGATCGGGATCATGTCACTAGGAAGGGTTTGGTGTTGGCCACCACCAAACAACAAGCATTCCGAAGGAAAATAGACAACACATGCAAATACCCAATCTAGGAAATGCAAATAATTCCGGTTATTCAAAGCTAGCTGCTCATGGTTCCCACAACCCCAAGTCATGGGGTTTAGCTACTCATAACTAGGGTAAAATCACAAACAATGATTATAGTAAACATGATTGTGAAATTACCCAAAGAAAATGAAGAACAAAAACTATCTTTATGTTGAAAACATGAACTTGAAAAATGGAGTTTGATTACAAGTGATTTCAAATCCCTAAATTGGGTCTTCAAAGTAAAACTGTAAGTATATACACTAAACCCTAAAAAAGCTCTAAAAATATTCTCTAAAATCTCTCTCATTCTGATCTAAATAATAGTCTCTTTTTAAAACCCTAACTGAAACTATTTACAAAAAAGACCTAAAAATAAATAAGAAAAGTTTGGTCGGTAGGATTTACGATTCTTAGAACGACTCGTAGGGTGATGAGTCATAATCAGGCATTCGTAGTCAGCACTTGACATTTTGGATTTAGCTGCTATGGTCTATACTATGAGTCATGGTCTAGTCTATGACTCGTAGTATCTTCTCATAGTCTACCCTTGTATTATTTGGTCCAATTTAATCCAATACTATTCATCACTACGAGGTCCACTTCTACAAATTGTGGTGAAGAATACGACTCGTACTTTGGGCTCATATGACTGACTTTAATTTCTCATATTTTGATATTTTGAAGCTGTTAATCACTACAACTAACTCCTAAGACTCGTAGCTTAGACAACCACTCGTAGTGAGTCTCACAGATCTTCAATTTCAACAAAATCTACTATTTTTCCCCAAAATCCGGCTAACCTGTATTTTCTGCAAAAATAGACATAAAACAGATAAAAACCATAAAAAGTCACATTAACAACTTGCAAAATCCCTTGTTCTAGGCATCAAATGTGCTATAGGTTTACACCACATCAACATCCTCAACTTAGAGTTATTGCTTATCCTCAAGCAACGACTCGATCTACATAGACAATAAGTAACACATGGCAAACTAGCATTTTAAAAACTTGATTGGAAGGATACCAAGCAAACCAAGACACATTGATGCATTTGATAATCCAACTACAATAAGCTAAGGATTATCAACAATTCACAATCACCGTACAAGTCATGAGCTAACCATATCATGCAAATGCCTTTACAGAAAAGAAATCCCTCTTTTTCACTCAATAAGCAATCAAAGAAGTTTGAGGGATTGTGCATACATACCCACTATCCAAATGAGATTCACACATGATAATCAATACCATAGGCTTGCCTATATACTCATACTTCAGACAGTTGATTAGTTGGATCAAGATTACTTTAGGAATCCATAGGCTTGTAATGTTTGCTCATGAGGCTTTGGTAAGGTACTTTTGGCTAATTAGTGACAAAAACTTATCCTTGAACTACGTTTTTCAATATTTTCACCTTAATAACTCAACCACTTTCACTTTTTCTTGCCTTATTCTTCACTTTCATGCTTTTTCGGGCACTATCTTTTCATCATTCAGCTTGTGCCTTATTTTTGAACCCATTTTGCCATTTTTCTCATTCTAAGGCACTTTTCTTCTTTTTCTCTCACCCGGTATGTCATTTTCACTTCTTCTTTCCATTCCCAACCAATCACCTCATTTTTTATACTATATTAAAACGTTAGCCACCCTCAACTTAGGCTTTTAGCCTGAGGTGAAGTAAACAATATCCATTCCCTAAACTAGGGCCACTTTTGGTAGCCGCCCTCAACTTAGGCTTTTTGCCTCAATTCAGTGATAGATCAGGGCCAATATCAAACTATTTCACTAAATAAGGTTAGGCTAGTTAGGTATCAATAAGGAAAAAGTACATGCAAGGCTCACATATTTGGAACAAGGGGTAAAAACTCTTTCATTTGGTGAATCATTTAGGCAAAAGTAGACTACTTTAAAGAACAATGAACTAAGATCCTTTCCTAATCAACAAAATCTCCAATCCAACTTAGAGTACCAAGGAAAGTTCTGAATTAGTATATAATGCACGAATATGGTAAAATTAGCACACACACATGGCATTGCATACATAGTTAACATAGACTCGCAGGTCATGCTTCAAGTATCAAGTTTCCTTCACTTTATCAGAACAAGCATTGCCAAAACCATCACATGCAAGATCACAATAGTAACCAACAATCCCAACATTTTTTTGTGTATCTATTTTTCAACACATTCAATAAAATCATTCAAAACTATATACATGCCAAACGTATTAATCGCCATATCTCTAGAAATTATCTACAACACCTCAACATGCTGGTTCAACATAAAGTAAAATTATCCACAAGGAAAAAGAAACATAGCAAAAAAACCTTGGGATATGAAAGATAGGAAAGTTATGGACTAAAAGCTACTAAGACTTCACTCAAGTCCATAACTTCCCCACACCCCACCAAAAATGATACTTTATCCTTAAAGTAGATATATATAATAAAACCAAACAAATACATATTATCCAAATAGTAATAAAAATCAAATTATCCAAAAACAACAATAAAAATAGTGTATCTAGAAATAGTATCAAGAATAAAGTATCCAAAAGAAAGCATGGGGGTCAAAAGTAGCAAACACATGGTGCTCAGGCACCGGCATCAGTCTGGTCCTGGGGCTTTCTCTCCTCCTGGGTGGTCTGGGATGCAACTAAACTAGAGGTACTAACTCCATGTAATATTCCCTACTCCTAAGCCTTTCTCTCCTACTCTATCTGTATAGACTCTCTTATTACCAAGTCAGTAATCTGCTCCTCCAGCTCTGCCTTCTCTTCAGCAGTCCTTTGTCTCTTCTGGGCCACCTCTGCATGATAATTCTCTAGAGGGCTCTTCTCGAGAGCACGTGGGCTATCTGCAAATAGATCAAACAGGTCCTCACCCATAGGTGCTTCCTCTAGGGCTATTATAGGGGCTGCTAATGATGTTATCAAATCTACCTTAAACTTGGCCAACTCCTATTGTACGATAGCCAAATCTGTAGGACGAGCTCCCTCAAACCTCTTCTAGACCCTAGCCTCAAAAGCATCAACCTCGGCATCCACTACATTAACTCTCCAATCCAACTCAGCTAGGGTAAATGCCTTGGACCCCTCCTCCGAGTCCCGTACTATCTAATGAACCCATGGCTTGATCTGGTTCATAACTTGCTCAACTGGCCTCTTTCTTAGTCAAATTGCATAATAAAGCCAGAAATGCAAAAGAAGACATAATGGTTAAGTCTTCAAAAATAACTTGTGAAGCGGATGGCTCTAATGCAGGTGTATCTTTGGAGGGCATCACCTCGGTGTCAACTGCTAGACGCTGCTCTGGTGCAATTGGAGTGGAGGTGGTAGGAACTGGAGTCGACTCTTTAGTAGCTGGCTCGAGAGGAAAAGTCTAAGGCATAGAAGGAGAAACTTCTCTCTGAAGGGCCACTGCATTCTTATCAACCTTAATAAGGCTGGGATCTATAGTGTGGAGGCCCTCGATATGTGGGTCTATATGGAGACAGACACGTATATCCTCAATATATAGTCTGTGTATCAAGATAGAGAATGGCAATGAGGTATTCATCCAAAGTGCGGACTCATGAATTTGCTCAACTATGATATGAGCCCAGTCAATCTTATAGCTAGCTAAGATACTGGCTAGTAACACCACCCTCTCCAAGGTGATGTCATTACAATAAATGTAGGTCTGATGTGTGACCGGATAATGGCCCATAAGAATTTGGATGACAAGGAGAGGTGGGACTTCACTATAGGTTTGGCACAATTGGTGACCCATGTAGGCCAATATCGCCCTCAATTATTATGCTCGTGACCCATCTGAGGAGCTCGATCCTTAAATCAATATTCTTCCCAATCACACTATGTCGCATCTTATCTATCTTTCTATTGTACTCAGTTATCTGTTATGGCACCCTGTACTTAGGACTAAACTTAACCCAACGGATGGTTTCCTCGGAGATATCTACCCACTGACCTCGAATGAAGACCCTGGGTAACATGGGATAATCCCTATCCTTCTTCCCATTGGGAAGATCTTGGAGGATGGTAGCGGCTTAGGTTATATAAAATTCTCTGACCATAAGTGGGGTATACTTGTCCAGCCATTCTGATAACCATTGGAGCCCAAGCCTATTAATCTTTGCCTCTAAAGTAGGAACTCGACTCAACCCTGAGTCATTAAATAGTGACTCCTCGTGAAACTTTCTAACAGGTTTTCCATATGCCTTGGGCTCTAGTCCCTTCTCATATATCTCTTGAGTACCCTCAATTCCCGATC
>DF357464.1:92548-118325 GCA_000787875.1 Solanum virginianum | reverse complement strand
GATCGGTGATGATGAGGATCAACAGCAGAGATAGATAGGTCAACTGATGATTCTGCTACTACTTTATCCCAAGGTGCATCATCAAACTCTGTCCAGTCCATATTAACATCTGTGTTGGACTAGGAGGCACTCTTACTTAACCCCTCCGACTGGTCATTGTTCGTATTTTCGTTCCTCAGTCATCTGTTAAATTCTCTTATAGTAGCACCTCTAGTTTTTGGGGGCATTGTTCCTGAAAAATTACATCATTGCTTCATAATTAGCCCCAAAACAATCATCTCAAACAAAGAAAGAAACAAAAGCAAAAGGGGAAATACACAAAAATAAACACTGCACTAGTTGTAGGTTGCAGGTTAGAGGCACAAGTATGACTCGTAGGGTGACTTACGAGTCATACTATGACCTCGTAGTACATAGGTGCCTTAGAAAAAATCAATTTCAAAACAAGTAAAATGAATAGGTACAACTCTTAGTAGAGACAATGAGTTATAGGCTGGCTCGAACCAATTTCCAATAACCAATTTAAACAAAAGGCATGCTAATGAGACCCCCACTACAGTTTGTCATGAACACTATGACTCATAGCTGGGTCTCGTATGAAAGTGTTAAGGGTCTATAGGTAATTGTTAATCCCTACAAGGGGGCCACTATAACTCTTAGGCTCTTCTATAAGTCATAGGTAGCCCTTGTAGCAAGCAATATCAGACACCTGTGGTGTTCTCAACACAACCATACGAACCACAATCACCAAATGAACTACAAAATTCACTCTAATCTAGATAACATTGAAGCAAGATTTCAACACATAGTCAAGCATATAAACATTAACATTACCCAAGCATGATATTACAAACAAAGAATCAAACCAAAATTCATCCCAAAATCAAATAATCAAACCTCAAATCCTAAACACATTCGAGAATTTTTGAACAAAAAATTATTAATCCCAAAACTTACAATAACAGTATTAACACACAAATATGGAAGCTCATTGTAGTAGATCCAAAATCATATATAGGATTTTTGAAATTAGTATTATCAGTCCAATAGGAACACCCACAACAAAATTTCATATCGGCATGAGATAGTTAGTCCACCAACCCTTGCTTACTCATTTCAAGCATGTGATCAACAATATATATGACACGATGTAATCAACAAAACAAAACATCAAGGGCAATCTCACACTAAAGAACAACCCTAGGGACTTCTAATTGACACAAAATCCCAGTTTTTAATCATATGCATAATTTCTCTCATGGGTACTCTCAATACTAGCTTTAAACACACAATAATTAACAAATTCGAAAAGACACTAAAGTATGTGTGCAAAATTTAAACAAGAACATACCTCTAGAGATGATGATTTACGATTGAACAAAATAAGAAGAAGAAAAAGAAGAATTTAAAACCCTAGGTACCAAGCCTTGCCGGAAAGTTCACTGAAATATGACATGGGTATACTGGGAAAATGATCAGAAAAGTGGGGGAGAATATTTTAGGGACAAATTTTAGGGATTGGGTTTCATTTTTGGGGTTAAAATATTTTTACGCCTTTTATAACAAAATGGGATCGATTTTTAAAATCCCTATGTCTAGTCTACAAGACCCTGACTATGACTCGTAGATCATGATTTCGTAGCAGACCTTAATACTTATAACCTATAGCATGGACTATGAATGGTAAGGTTCACTAACAGTATATGTGCCAATTTCAATTGAACACTATTGGCCTCTATGAGGCATAACTATTAGTCATAGTATAAACTATGACCCGTATGCCTGGTTGTACCGGTTTCTTCAAATGTCATTTTCTTCTAAATTTCAACACTCATTCCGCACTTGCAATCCTTCATCTAAAAATTACACCAATCTTTATACAAGACAACTAACTTAATGTCTTCAAAATAAAAACAAAAATCAATTCACTACCTAACAATTCAAACAACCAAAATAAACTTCAAAATAAGCCAAAACATGAAAAATACCTGGGATACCTCCCGAGAAGCACCTTGTTTTAAATCGTGGCTCAACTTAGTCATTATCAATCATAAAATATCCTCAATGGCCCACACCTCACTCTTGAGCTCTTCTCGGTGCTTCATTGACTTGCAAATATCAAAAGTAACCTCTACATCATTGACTCTGAACTTGAGCTGACCGGAATCCATGTCCACTATTGCTCTCCTAGTGGCCAAAAATGGTCTCCTTAAAATAATAGGAACCTCAAAGTCAACCATACAGTTAAGAATTATGATGTTCGCCAAAAAGATTAACTTATCAACTTTTACCAATACATCAAAGAGAATTCTCTCTAGCTTCCTAATTATTCTATTCACTATGAGTAATCACATTCTTGTAGGAGTAGGTGAACCAAGACCAACATTTTTGAAAATTGAAAGAGCCATGAAGTTTATGCTTGCTCCTAAATCACATAATGCCCTTGCGAACTCTATATCACTAATGGTACAAGGAATGGTGAATGCACTAGGATCTTTTTTTTTTGGGGCTAGATATTTGGTCATGATGGCAGTACACTATTGGAGCTCTTGGTTTATAGTGCATTTCTTCATTACCAAATATTTGATGTACTTAGCATACCCAGACATCCTCTCCAATGCTTCTAGAGGGGGGATGTTAATGGACAATTGCTTCAACATAGAAAGAAAGTGTTTGAATTTACCATTCTCTTTCTTTTTCAGTCTTTGAGGAAAAAGGGGAGGAGGTTTTGGGATCATCTTAGGCTTTTCTTGATCCTTCACTTTTTCACTTTGCATCCCATTGCTTTCCAAACCTTATTCCTCAACCTCAACCTTGTCTTCAACACCCATCTAAAAAACATCATCGTCAACCACCAGCATTAGGGGATCTATGGTGCTTTCCCTACTTCACATCAAAACCTTTATACAATACCCATCATTCTTTGGATTTTAAATTATATTACTTGGTAAAGTTCCCTTTTGTATGTTTGTTCAATTAAGAAGATACTTGTCCAAATTGTTGCTCTAATTGTTTGATGGCCACCAAATGAGACTCTATCTTTTGATTGATACTTCAAATATTTGATTTTATCCCTTTTAGAGTCTCATCTTGATGGTTGGACCTCTTCAATAACTTTTTAAACATTTCCTCAATCCTAGAATTACTAGACGCAACATCACTACTATGGGGAGGCATATAGGGACTATTCCTATATCTACCTCTTCGCCCCCAATTGACCTTTGGTACTCTTTCTCTTTCATAATAACCACCATGGTTATCTCTATATGAACCCTCTTTATTGTAGTTCTGACTTTGATTTCTTGAACCAAGCCTCTAATAGTTCGAGTTGGACCCATGGGAATTATTTTAAAAACTCACCGCTTGATTACTCACAAAGCAAGCATCTTCATCGAAGAAGGATTCTGTAGACATAGGCACCTTTGAAGGTTAGTGAGTCACCGCATGAACACTTGCTTGATTTTTTTCAATACCAAGTCCATTCCCGTAATTCTGTTGGCATAAGCTTGTCTAATCTCATCAAGAGCCCGATAGAAGATCTCTACTAAGGCATCATCAATAATTTTGTGATCTGGAACCATCCTCAAGCCCTTGGTGGACCTCTCCCATGTTATACTAATCGAATCACCTGGCAATTGCTCAATGTTGTTGATTTGATCATTGAGCATAAGCTTTTTGGATCTCAGAAAACACCTCTCTAAAAAGGCTCTTTGTAGTTCAGCCAAACTTGTGATTGAACTTTCTGGAAGTTTTGATAACCATATTGTGGCATTTCTAGTTAGAGATAGATGGAACACTCTTAAACCAACCATATCTATTGAAAGATTTTGTATACACATCACACTCTTACAAACAAACAAAACATTATGGATATGACAATATGGATCCTCCAAAGGTAGCCCCGTAAACAAACCAAGATTTTGAAGCATTTGTAGAAGACCACTAGACATGGTGAACTTAGTGTCGGCCGAAAGTGGTGGCAACACTATTGCTCCTATGACATCAATGGCCATATGGTTCAACCTATATTGATGCCAACCATAAGCATTTTTTTGAAGTCCCTATGGTGTGGCCTATTGTCCCTTTAAGATGGGTTTTCCTCTCTATCCACATCTTCATCATGTTGACCAATAGCTTCATCAATCATGATGTCCTTATTTTCTTAGGCCATTCATCTTACAATTCGGTGGATCTCTAAGTTGATCGTAACTAAGGGATTGCCTTGGCTCCTTGTGTTGGGCATATAAACCTAATACACCCTGGAATACTAACTGAACAACAAAAAAAAAATAAACATAAAATACAAGAAAATGTGTAAATTAATACTTGAATTAATCACTAGTGAAATAAAGTCAAAAACCAAGCTGCATTCCCCAGCAATGGTGCCATAAATTTTGATGTTCATTCTCCAATAGTGAAGCGGTTGCTATCAAGTATAAACTTGACTAGAGGCTATGGTCAAATCCACAGGGAATTGGGGTTTGGCCAAATTGACTCACTAACAATCATTTCAAGTACCAATCAACTATATTCTCTATAATGATGGGGAGGATTTTTTAAGTTGGAATAAAATAACTACACAAACTATGGTAATAATCATGAAGAGAGAATCAATTTTGTGGAAGAACTTAGGAATTGTGTTCCCTATGATTTACTAACTCAAATACCTCGGATAACATAATTTTAATTGTGACGTTGCATGCATGATGGTAACTTTGGTTCTTCTAGCCCTCTTGTGCAGGTGTAGGTCGAATTTCACCATGGTTCTTCGTCGCCAATCATGGTGTGCCAACTATCTATTATCCATAGTTCCAATCAACCTCTCTTTGATCAGGTTTGGTTGATTAAATGAGAACATATCAATTGAATTCTGTCACCTATTTCCTTTTTCTATTTATCACTACCTTGGTCAGGATTATAACACTAGGTAGGGTTTGATGTTGGCCAATACCAAACAATAAGCACATGAAAGGAAAATAAACAATATATGCAAATACCTAATCAATGAAATGGAAATAATGTGGGTTATTCAAAGCTAGCTGCCCATGGTTCCCACAACCCTAAGTTGTGGGGGTTTAGGTACTCTTGACTAGCGCAAAATCACAAACAATGAATATAGTAATTATGGTTGAGAAATTACCCAAAGAAAATGAAAAACAAAAGCCACCTTGATGTCACAAGCATGAAGAATAGAGTTTGATTACAAGTGATTTCAAATTCCCAAATTGGGTCTTCAAAGTAAAAGCCTAAGTATATATACTAAACCCTAGAAAAAGCTCTAAAAAATATACTCTAAAATCTATCTCTATCATGTCTGAATAATAGTCTATTTGGAAAACCCTAACTTAAACCATTTATACTATTTACAAAAAGGACCTAAAAATAAATAAGGAAAGTTAGGTCGGCAATAGTTATGATTCGTAGAACGACTCATACGGTGACCTATGATTCATAATTGGACTTTCGTAGTCAGCACTTGGAATTTTTGATTTAGCTGCTATGATCTATACTATGAATCATGGTCTAGTCTATGACTCGTAGTGGCTTCTCGTAGTCCATCCTTACATTTCTTGGTCTAATTTAAATAAAAACTGGTAATTACAACCAAGTCCTCTTCTACGACTCATAGTGAAGACTATGATCCATACTCTAGGCTTGTATAGCTGAGTTGAATTTCTCAGATTTTAATATTCAAAATTTGTTAATCATTACAACCAATTCCTATGACTCATATCTTGGACTATGACTCATAGTGAGTCTCGTAGATCTTCAATTTCGACAAAATCTGCTACTTTTTTCCAAAATTAAGCCAACCTCTATTTTTTGTAAAAATAGACATAAAACACATAAAAACCATAAAAAGTCGCATTAAGAACTTTTAAAATCCCTTATTTTAGGCATCAAATGTGTTGTATATTGACAGTACATCATGGGGCTAACCAAGGATAGGGTTCTAATGAAAGATCCAGCCTAAAAGGCAACATTTAAGAGATGGATGACCAACCATAATACAAAGCAATGCCTAGACCCTGATTGGGTTTCTACATTAATGGTGATCGTGAAGGCATCGCTCAGCTTCACCAATATGTTTTGGTAGGCTGTAGTTCATTTACAAATCTGGCCAACCCATGTTGATAGTATCTTGACACCGAATTTGGCTGACCCATGTTCATTTACAAGATGTGGACAACATGATTGAGCTTTAAAGGACATTAGACATAAGCTTGATAAGGGTTGATGAAAATCTTGTGGCCCTCTGACAAGCACCATATCCACTTGTTCACTTACCAGAGATATTAGCTACAACACCATAGTTTGAGCCTCTTTCTTCTTCTACTGCTGTTGCTCTATCGGTTGAAGGACCCCCACAGACCAAGACTAATAGAGAGACAGACCCCCTAATACTTCTACTCTTACACTAGAGGTCATGCCGACACTGCTTTTCATGCCAGCATGGTATATGTGTCTGTGGCATCTATCCAGACTTTAGCATGGCGATAGGCTCGGACAGAGTCCCAGTTGACTTAATTACTATAACAGATAAGGCCTTGGGTTCACCAAGCTATTTTAGAGGTTAAAACTCACATACTGTCACACTTTATAGTAATACATTATGGGACACTTTCCCTGATACGTGGTTGTATTGATGTGTTTGAGAGGTGATTGGAGTAAAGCCTCAGTTTAGCCCAGTCTGCTGACTTGATAACCTTTTGATAGAAGATATACTAGTTCCATACTAAGATAAGGGAAATAATATTAACACTACCTATGCTTTCTCTACCTAATACTTCTGAGGTGATTGTTCATTTATTTTCTCCTGAGGAGATACCACTCCGTGCCCTTAGGAAAAGGCCTCATCTAGAGGGTGATGATCCAAATTCTTTGAGGTGAAAGGCGGGGTTAATAGAGATGGAGCAGTTTAAGATTGTGAGACTACACTTCATTGCAGAAGAGAGAGATTGGTAGACATATGAGCTTGAGAATGAGGCATGCTAGACCCTCTAGATATGTTATCGCCACTAAGGGGACCACCAGGCAGTTTAAGGGTGGTTAGACACCCAGTATGTTCTTTTTGACTCTTATGCTTTGCTTTAGTTATATTTTTATAAATTTAGGACAATACCAAATGTTTTTGATGGGGTGTGGGTAGTTATAGCCCTCGTTGAAGTTTGAGTAACCATGGCCTATAACAATCCCAATTTTTGACTCTTATGGTTTTTTTTCCTATGTTCTTTCCCTAAGGACATTTACTTTCTATTGATCCAACATGTTGAGGATGTGTAAGTAGTATTAGTAGCATATTGCATCAAAGTTTGTGGAATATGTTCATTTTTATGGAAAAATGATACACATTAGAATATTTGGTGTTAGGTAGTTTTGATAGAAACCATATGTATTCAGTAATTGATAGTACTTATTATGAGAAATTGAGGTTTCATTATGATCAAAAGTATGATTTAAGAGTCTACATTGATAGTGCAATTAGTGCCAAGTGTGTGTGAGCTTCTTTGTAAAATTCTTATATTGTGCTTCAATTCAGAACTTGGCCTATTATTCTAACTAAGTCTATAGGTTAATTGGTTAGGAAAGGATCTTAGGACATTATTCATATTAGCTTACATAGCCTAAATAACGAACCAAATGATTGATGTATGCTTTGGTCCTAATATTTGAGCTTTATATGTACTCTTTCTTGGTAAACACCTAAGTAACCAAGCATTTTTGAATGTGCAATCCTGAATTTGGACCTGCTCTTTTCTTGAATATTATGCACCATGACCCAGGCAAAAAGCCTAAGTTGAGGATGGCTACAAAAACTTTCCATGGTTCATATGTTGGATATTGTGCACCTTAGGTAAGGCATAAACCTAAGTTGAGGGTGGCTGGTGAAAGAAAAATCACATTAGATAGGGATGGAAGCTAATGCTACATGAAGAAGGAAAAAATGTGACATGGGTGCGAGAAAATTGAATAGATGACTAAGCAATGAGCTAAACAGAAAAGAAATTTGAAAAATAAAAGGCAATAAGCTTAAAATTTGAATGAGGCTACCAGAAAGATTTGAAATAGGAGAAGGGATGAATGATTTGAAAATAACAGTGTTGGTAGGGCAGATATGTCGAATAATGTAGTGTCAAGGAGGACCAGTAGTCACTATATTCCTAAACCATCATATACCAAATCATCTTAAGCCTATGTTACAAGCCAAGAAAGTCCTATAGTGGTACTAGTCGAAGTAGTGGAAGGTCATGGTCATGAGTATAGGAGCAAGCATATGGCATTGAGCTCAGTTTTTGAATATCTGTTATAAGTGAGTGATTTTGTTAGTCCTAAGCATCAAATTTGAAAATTCTATCATGAGTGAGATATGAGATTTCTTTTGGTGAGGGCACTTGGGTTACACTATTGATTTTAGGCTATTTAAGTTATTGTGGCTTATCTGTGGTTACCTTGTTGGTCATAGTTGTACTATAACATATATTGATCTATATTGACTTTTTTGATGACTATCTCACATATATTGATGTATTAGTGTAGGTATCTGTGATTGATTTGGAGATGATGTATGCCATTAGACTGAGGTCTGTCTGTTACTATGCTGCTTATGCAGATTGAGTTTGTCGCTTGAAGAAAAGCAATAATTTTCAGTTGAGGGTGTTGATGTGCTACTAAAATACAACACTTTTGAATCTTAAAACTTGGAATTTTATGTGTTATCAAAGCAATGCTAGTGGGTTTGATGTGTTTTTATGCTTATTTTGCGGGATTACAAGATTCGGTATGATTTTGGGAAAAGTTCTCTAAAATTGAAGTTTTTGGGATTTACTTCAACACTGTGGGCCATGGTTAACTCCACGAGCCTTAGATTGGTTTTATGAGTTAGATCCAGATAAAGGCCAAGTTTCAGATGCTGCATCCACAAACTTTCATACGATCCAAAAAAATTCTCAATGAGTCGGGGAGAAGGTTGTGCTTGGAGGATAAAGATTTTGAAAAGTTCTAGAGAAGCTAGCAAACAAAACATTCTATAGCCCATAAATTAGAAGATGATATATAGGAAGTTTTCATGAAGTTGAAGTTTGATTTTAGAAAGTGCAGAGTACAAGGCGCAGCTATGGGCCATGATTTCACATATGACCCGTAACCTCATTTGTAGAAGCTATCAAATCTAGTTGTTCTATTCTATTTTAGATTTGTATTTTATTTGTTATAAATTGTTTTTTTAATGTTTTTCTTGAGGAGACATGCATGAGAGAGGACAGAAACATTTTGGGAACTCATACTTTGTGATTTTTACATTATGCTTTCTTGTGGAGAGCTTTGGATATCTTATCCTTAAATTTATCATTGTAATTGTTTCATTATGCTATTCCTTAACATGATTTTTTCATCTACAATGATTATACATAGATAAATCCACAACTAGGATTGTGGCAACCATCAAGAACTAACAAGGTAAAACTAAATAATCCATAATTCTCAAAAATTGTGCATGCATATATTAATTAATTCCTTCATTTAGAATGCCTTTTAATGGTGACCAATATTAGAACTCACCTAATCCTTACTTATTGGATCAAGGTTGTAATTAATGGGATAAGGGAATAATTAACATGATTTGATGTGATGCCTCTCTTCAAATCAACTTAATCAGATCAAGGGGTGGTTGTATTGGAACAAAAGGTAAGGGTTAGTAATGTTGCAGGGATGGATCAAATCCATAGTGAAATTAGATTCTTGCCTGGATCAAAGGGTTTGGTAAACTTAACTTACCAGTTTTGCATGCTACACACTAGAAAATATTACGATTATCTAGCTATACAAAGTTCGTAATTCATGGGGAACACAATACTCTAGTTATTTTGCTCACTGATTTTACAACACTTGCTTCTAGTTTAGGTTTATATATTGCTATTATAACCCTCCACTTAATTTGGAAGATAGGTAGGTTAAGTTATCCGAATTACTCATAATTACTCCAGGTTTAGATCATTTTCCTTGTGGGTTCAACCCAAACATTAGTTAAGTTAAATATTTTGACAATGACCAATTATACCTTTAAAGGGATGTGTAGTTTGGGCGACATCATAATTCCAAACGGATATAAAACCTTGTTAAAGTCTATCAAACTTATCCTAATGACTTTCTCGAAGACTATAAAGGTACAAATCCCTTTAGAAATACCTCAATAAGGTACTCAGATATCATGGTTGGAGATCTGATAGGTCGGTGAGCCAAAATCAATCTCCACCATTCCTTAGCTAGGCGGTGAACTAGAAAGAGGTATAAGCTACTCCATGTGACTCAAGAATATTCTAATTACATAGATGGTCCTTACACTCTAATAAGAAATCATAAGATCTATCATTAGGGGTACCGTCAAATCTGAGGACACTCTAATAAGAAATTGGTCAAAACTCTTCTGCTTAGGTATGGACATAGCACGACTAACAGAAGATGGGGGCATAAAAAATAGGGGCAGCCCAATAGATGGAGCAATAGGCAAACTCTAAAACTATGTACTCGAACTTGGCCTAAATGTATGTGGAGAAACCATAGTAGTCACATGAGGATCTGGTGGGGCTGAAGAAGGACCACATGAATCATAGATGTCTCAATTGGAGCGATAGAAGGGCCAATCGACACTATAGACATTGGTACATCATTAACAACTGGGGCTGGTGGGGCTCCCTCCATTTTAGCCAATACCCCCAAAAGCAAGTCCTGAACCAAGGGTGTAGCATCTGGGGTTTAAGATGGTGGAATAGGGTCTGTAGGTCTCTCTAGCTCATAATCAGGCTCTAGAAAAGCTGACCTAGTCTGTCCTTTGGAAGGAGCTGCCCCTTTAGCAAGTGTTCGACCCCTGGTCCTATCACGAACTCTACCGTAACCTAAAGTTGGAGTCACATTAGCTGACTCAGGCTCTACCACTGATCCGAGATCTAGTAACCAGCATCTACATGGAATGAGTAGGTTAGATACTTTCAAAACATATGATATGAAGAAACGCATGAATAGAAGCAAAACATGAAAGCATTTTCCTACTAAGTTCCTTGTAGCCTCCCAAAAATAGGTTTGGATGTCTACAAATGAATCTGTGAAACTCTACTAGACACTTTGCTCTTGATTACTGAAATGACCCCAAAAAGTGCCTAAATATGTGCCTTGAAATGCCTGGAATTCTAATTTCCATATATCTAAATCAATTTTTTATTTCAAAAATCTGACTTCATATTCTTTTTTAGGGGGTCAAAATTAGGGGGGAAAGGGTCTAACCCTGAATTTAGAGCAACCATAGAAAATTACGAATTGTCAAGTGGGCACCAAAATAGTGGGTAATTCGCGTCTGGGGCATGATACAGCCCAGTGTTATTTTGAGCATTTTTCTTTTTTCAGGTCCAAAGCTTTAGGTCTTGGGCCCAAAGGTTCCTGTATGTGTTTTTTACCTATACATAGTCTTATTTCACGCTTATATCATCCTAAACATTCCTCAATACTCACTCAAACACTTAGCCATATTTTCACTCCCAAATTCAAGTCTCGAAATGCTCTCCGGATCTTAAGGATTTCAACTAAGCTTCAAGTCTCCATGTTAAATCTTCTTCAAAGTTTCTCCAAAAGCTAAGGGATGTGGTGTTGAACCATTGGGTCCTTTCACCCATGGTGCCTAATCCTTCTTTTTACTTAAATTATATGATTTAAATATTGATTTACTTATAGGTCTTAATTATTATAAATATCACTGCACAGTGATTTGGGGTTTGTGAAAGTATGATTGTTTTAGCATCTTTTAAGCTATAAATCTTGGTGGCAATGTAAATTTTGATGAGGGATCTTGATGTATATTCCTTGATGGTGTTGAAAGGTCTTGAATGATGGTATTACAATAGATTTTCTTGCATAATTTCACTCTTGAATTGCATGGTTTTGCACTAGCACTACACACCTGCCAAGTGTTTCGTAAAATGTTTGTCTAGGGTTTCTTAAGGAATTGAAGGTCCAATGCATGTCTTATGAGTTGAATAGTTTTATCTTTAATATCTGATGATGAAACGATGATGGCATGATGATGAATCAATTGTATGCATATGATGTATAATAGTTTTATCTTCATATTACATTAGATTTTGTCTTGTGACTTGTTGGAGTTGATGTAGTGGTCTTGATGTTATACTTGGGATTGGATAGTTGCATGCATGTTGTCTTCATAGATGGTAGGCCCGATAGAGTTAGATTTTGACTCCCAATAAACCTGTCTTGAGTAGGAGGGTGTCAAGTGGTAACAAAAAATGTAGGTCCATTCTTTTTTTAAGGTTTAATTCACCTCTAAGGGTTGCCCATATTCTTATTCTATAGCGGTCCTTTCTTGTGATCTTTGTTGAACTAAGATTGATGTGTTGGAGGTCTTGGGGTAGTTGGGCTACTTGCATAGCATGTTCCAATGAATGTAGAACCCGTAAGGTTGTAATATGATAGTTGAGGATGGTCGGTCTGTTTGGTCAACTACAATGGGTTAGTCACTTCACTAAGATTGATCTTTGGTTTGAGATTTGTCCCCAACTGAGCATTATTAGTATTGGTAGAGTTATTTGGTTGAATTAAGCATTGGATATGTTTATGGGTTTCGTGAATAGGGTCTTTAGTCCCTACATTGTTATGCTTATTGTGGTGTTTATTGTTGAAGTATGGATTAAATTAGAGCGTGTGAATCCTTTTTGGGGCAGTGTTCAAGTCTTGGATGAGGGAAGTTGTTTGCAAAATATGAACGTGCCTATAATTCTTTAAGGGTCATGATAACATGAACGTTCCTATAATTCTTTAAGGGTCATGATATAGATATGCATTATTTTTTTGGTAAGGCTAATATTGTGGTCGGTGTTCTAGGTAGCCTTGCGTTGGAGGAAGTTAAGCATGGTTGTGTAGTATTCTTATTGGTTCTGAATCTTCTTGGGTTGGAGAGGTCTAGATTAAGCAAGGCCGCGATTTTGTCTTATTAGGGTTGGAATTTTTTGGCAAAGAGAGGGTAGAGTGGAGGTTGTCTCCTAAGGGAAAGATGGTAGTTCATGGTGGTAAGTAGAATAGGTGTGGTAAAGGTTTACGTTGAGTTATAGTTGTGAGTCCTTTTAAATTGTAGAGGATGTTAGTAAGGTTGCATTAGGATGGGAGTTGCCTATGGTTGTGGTTCGTCCAATTTTGCATGTTTCCAGGTTGAGGGGATGTGTTGGTGACTCTAGTGCTAAAGAACTCCTTGGAGTTATAGGTGTTGTGATGAAAGAGTTGACTTATAAGGAGGTCTGCTAGAGAAGTTGTGTGAATATGAGTGAAGATTAATTGATAATGATGTAGGGTTTGTCAAGGCCCTTTGGAAGAGTTGTCTATTTGTATGTGGTTCTCGGGGAGCCGATATGGGCATAGAGAAGCAATATCCATATTTATTTCATTCTATTCAAGCTTATGATAACATGTCAAGTCCATTTCTATGATTCTAATCCTTGTACCCGAAAATATGCCTCGGAATGCCCAAAATTTTAATTTTCATGTATCTAGAAATCCATTTGTTATTTCAAAAGTTTAACTTCATATTCTTGTTTATGGGGTCAAAATTAGAGGGGGAAAGGTCTAACCCTGATTATAGAGTAACTGTAGTGAAATATGAATTTTCAAGTTGGCACAAAAACATTGAGTTATCTGCGTCTAGGGCGCGACGCGCCCTAGTGTTATCTTGAGAAGTTTTCTATTTTCAGGTCCAAAGCATTGGATCTTGGGCCCAAGGGATCCCATACATGTTTTTACTTATACTTAACATTATTTCACCTTCATATCATGCTAAATATTCCCCAATACTCACTCAAACACTTAGCCATATTTTCACTCCCAAATTCAAGTCTCAAAACCCTCCCCAGATCTTAAGGATTTCAACCAAGCTACAAATCTCCATTTTTAATATTTATTAAGGTTTCTCTAAAAGCTAAGGTATGTAATGTTGAACCATTGGATCCTTCCACCCATGGTGCCTAAGCCTCCTTTTTACTTAAATTGCGTGATTTAAATATTGATTTACTTATAGGTCTTGATTATTATAAATATCACTGCACGGTGATTTGGGGTTTATGAAAGTATGCTTATTTTAGCATCTTTTGAGTTATAAATCTTGGATTTAATATAAAATTTGATGAGGGATCTTGATGTATATTGCTTGAGGGTGTTGCAAGGTGCTTATTGATGGTATTACAATGGATTTTCTTGCATGATTTCACTCTTGAATTGCATGATTTTACACTAGTACTACACACCTGTGAAGTGTTTGATAAAATATCCGGTTATGGTTTCTTGAGTAATTGAAGGTCCAATTCATGTCTTATGAGTTGAATAGTTTTATCTTGATTATATGATGATGTCATGATGATGAATCAATAGTATGCATATGATGTATAATAATGACGGGAAATGTAGGTATATGATGACCTTGTGATGATGAAAGTATGCTATATATGTGTTGAATTCATGAAAAGTATCTATGATGTTGCAAGTTAATTAACTTGTTGAGGGGGTGCCAAGCCTCAATCACTTTGTTAAGGGAGTGTAAAGTATTAATCACCTTGACAAGGGGGTGTCAAGCCTCAGTTGCCTTGTTGAGAGGGTACCAACCCTCAGTCACCTTGATGAGGGTGTGCTAAGCCTCGGTTACCTTGTTGAGGGGGTATCAAGCCTCAATCACCATTCAATTAATGGTGTGCCTTAGAGCTGGGAGGCAGCTTACTTAGTATGTGATGATGGTCTATTCCTATGGATGCTCTAATTCTATATAAGCCTATAATTCTCTAACATGTTTTACTTCAAGCATCATTTATACATGTCATATTGATAGTATGCTGTCCATTGTCTATGTTTATGCATTTTTCCTATGATTTCAATCTGTTGTTGCATTGTATCCTACATACTTAGTACATTTAGATGTACTAAAGCATACTCTATGCCTATATGATGTTACCATGTAGGAACAGTAGAACCATTTGGTCATCATCCTCCTTTACGTGGCTAGTGATATAAAATCAAGCTAGTTGGTGAGCCCTCATGTCCGAGGGCAATATCTATGTTCTTATGCTATGGTTTTAAGATTGTCTTTCTTTTCTAGGTATACTTGACTATGAGTGTGAGCTTAGTTGCTTGTCTTGGCCCCCACTATGTTCAATGTTAGAGGTGTTGTTAGACAAAATATGTATTATGCTTGAGCTTTGACTCACTTATGATATTTAAGCAATTTAAAAAAGATTCTCTCTCCCTTAGTCCCAATTTCCCTTGTTATTTTTCTTATGTTATCGTATCTTGCTTTCGTGACCAAGGATGTGTGATGATATGTAATGAGGCTTATTTGGGGTTTCTTCGGGTTCCACATTCATTGGTCACGTCTAGGCCCTTGGCTTGAGTTGTAAGAAAGATGGTATGAGAGTACTAGGTTGATAGATCCCCGGAGTCCAACACACTGTATTGATTAGAGTCTTATTCATAGTTGTGTTGTGTACCACAACTATGAGTAAAAGGCTATGAAATATTTTAGGATATATTTTCCTTCTTCATGTTCTACGTCGTGCTATAGAGTTGTAATGAGTTTTTCCGCTAACGATTGTTCTTTGATATGTTAGATTATGCCAAACACTCAAGTAAAAAGGGCCCAAACTCCCGAGGAGCAACCTACCAATGGTAAGCTCCAGGATGCTCTCACTATTCTTGTCCAAGTTGTGGTCAACATAGTAAATTAAAGGGCCAAAGCCCCTCATGCTACTACCCAGGAGCTGGGGTAAGAGACTTTATGAGGATTAATACTTCTATGTTCTATGGGTCAAAGGTGGATAAAGATCCAAAAGAGTTTATTAATGAGGTTTACAAGATCTTAAATGTCATGGGTGTTGGCCAAATGAAAAGGCAGAGTTGACGGCATACCAGCACAAAGGGGTAGCCCAAATATGGTATGATCAATGGAAGGGGGAGAAGGGAAACGATTATTTTGTGCTTTGGGAGGAGTTTAAATGGGCTTTCCTTAATCGGTTATTCCCTCTTGAGCTTAGAGAAGCTATGTTAGCAGAGTTCTTGAACTTGAAACAAGGTGCTACGAGTATGATGGAGTATGCCCTATAGTTTAATCAACTTTCAAAGTATGCTCCTTATTTGGTGGTCGATCCTAGATCTAGGATGAATAAGTTTTTGATGGTAGTTTCTAACTTGGTGAATGAAGAATGATGGTCCACCTTGCTAATTAGTGACATGGACTTATCTCAGTTGATGACCTATGCCAAGCAAACAGAGGAGGATAAATTGAGGTAGAGAAGGGGGTATGAGGCCAAGAGGGCTCGATTTGATGATGGCTCCCATGATCTAGAGTCCAACGGTGCTTCAAATAAGAGGATGGCTATTGGTGGGGTGACTAACTTAAGGTGACAAAATGGCTATGATGGGAGAACTAATCCTAAGTGTCCAAGGTGTGGAAGGTACCATGGTGGGCCATATTTGAGGAAGAATAATGCTTGTTATAGTTGTGGAGAGGAGGGTCACAAGATAATAAATTGTCCTCTTAGGTGCAAAAATGGTAGAGGTGATGAGGTTGATCAAGGGGACGCTCCAAGACGTAATCAATTCTATGCTCTTCAAAGGAGTTAAGAAGTATATGATGCGCCCAATATTGCTACTGATATGTTGAAGTTTCCTTGACTTTGTTATGTGTGCATTATTGGGGCCGGTGTGCCATTGTTTCTTTCTTTACATGTTTAATGGCTAGAAAGTTCATAAGTGTTGACTCATGTTCATATTGCATTAGGTTTTGTCTTGTGACTTGTTGGAGTTGGTGTGGTGGTTTTGATGTTATACTTGGGATGGGATAGTTTCTTGTATGTGGTGTTCATGGATGGTAGGACCCGTAGAGTTAGATTCCGACTCCCAATGAACCCATCTTGAGTGGGAGGGTGTCCAGGGGTAGCAAAAAAGGTAGTTCCATTCTTTTCTTAAGGTTCAATTGATCTCTAAAGGTTGCCCATGTTCTTATTCCATAGAGGTCTTTCCTTGTGATCTTTGTTGAACTTAGATTGATATGTGGAAGGTCTTGGGGTAGTTGGGTTACTTGCATAGCATGTTCCAATGAATGTAGAACTAATAAGGTTACAATATGATGGTTGAGGGTGGTCGGTCTATTTGGTCAACTACAATGGGTTAGTCATTTCACTAAGATTGATCTTTAGTTTGAGCTTTGTCCCTAAGTTAGCATTATTAGTATTGGTGGAGTTGTTTGGTTTAATTATGCATTGGCTATGTTTAAGGGTTTCATGAATAAAGTCTTTAGTCCCTATGTTGTTATGCTTGTGGTGTTGTTTAGTGTTGAAGTATGGATTTAATTAGACCTTGTGAATCCTTTTTGGGGCAGTATTCAAGTCTTAGATGAGGGAGGTTGTTTGCAAAATATGATAGGTCTGAATGAAAGATAACAAGAACTTGTCTAGAATTCTTTAAGGGGCATAATATGGATGTGCATGATTTTCTCGACAAGGCTAATGTTGTGGTCATTGCTCTAGGTAGCCTAGCATTGGAATAAGTTGAGCATGGTTATGTAGTATTCTTATTGGTTCCGAATCTTCTTGTGTTGGAGAGGTCTAGATTAAGCAAGGCCTCGATTCTGTCTTATTAGGGTTGGAAGTTTTTGGCAAAGAGAGGGTAGAGTGGATGTTGTCTCCCAAGGGGAAGATGGTAGTTCATGGTGACAAGTGGAATAGGTGTGATAAAGGTTGACATTGAGTTATGGTTGTGAGTCCTTTTAAAGTGTAGAGGAAGTTGGTAAGGTTGCATTTGGATGGTAGTTGACTATGATCATGGTTTGTCTGATTTTGCATGCTTCCAGGTTGAGGGGATATGTTGGTGACTCCAAGTTATGGGTGTTGTGATGGAAGAGTTAACATATGAGGATGTCTGCTAGAGAAGTTGTGTGAATATGAGTGAAGATTTCTTGACAATGATGTAGGGTTCGTCAAGGCCCTTTGGAAGAGTCGTCTATTCGTATATGGTTCTCGTGGAGCCGGTAGGGGCATAGAGAAGCAATATCTATATTTCTTCCATTCTATTCAAGTTTATGATAACACGTGAATTCCTTTTCTATGATTCCAATCCTTGTATTTCAGCCCCTATGTCATTTATATGCATTCATGTTTAAGTTGGCAAACTTGTGACGATTTTATAGTTATGTTGAGATTTTAAAAATGGTGTTTTAAATGTAATGTTGCATTCTTGTTGGGGCTGATTTGTTTATGATCACTCTTGTCTTGTACGCCTCTTTTACATTTGGGGATGAATGTTCCCAAGGGAGAAATATTGAAACGATCCAAAAAAGTACCCGAAAATGTCTCGGGGATGAATGTTCAGAGGGTTCCAAGCCTCAGTTGCCTTGTTGAGGGGGTACCAAGCCTCAGTCACCTTGACGAAGGGGTACCAAGCCTCAATTGCCTTGTTGAGGGGGTATCAAGCCTCAATCACCATTCAACTAATGGTGTGCCTTAGAGTTGGGAAGTAGCTCACTTGGTCTCCCACATACTTAGTACATTTAAACGTACTAAGGCATACTCTATGCCTATATGATGTTATGATGTAGGAACTGGAGCTCGATTTGGTCATTGTCCTCCTCCACATGTCTAGTGATATAAAATCAAGCTAGTTGGTGAGCCCTTATGTCCGAGGACAATATCTATGTTCTTATGCTATGTTTTTATGACTATCTTTCCTTTTTGGGTATACTTGACTATGAGGGTGTGGTTGGTTGCTTGCCTTAGCCCCTACTAAGTTTTATGTTAGAGGTGTTGTTGGACAAAATATGTATTATGCTTGAGCTTTGACTCACTTATGATATCCAAGCTATTTAAATGATCCTCTCTCCCTTAGTCCCAATTTCCATTGTTTATGTTTCTTATATCGTCTTATCTTGCATCTGCGACCAAGAATGTGTGGTGATATGTCATGAGGCTTGTTTGGGGTTCCTTTGGGTTCCCTATTAGCCGGTCACGTCTAGGACCTAGGCTTGGGTCATGACAATTACAAGCCCAATGAACTTAGATCTTTGATACCAAAATGAAGCCTTATTTTACTTTTGGATATTTACTATTGAGGGTGAACTCGGGAGATGTCTTGGCCCCCATTTCACTCATTGTGGAGGTGTTGTTTGATATGGATTTGTATTTTTTGAGCTCAACTCCTATTATTTTTATGTAATTATGAAAGACTCCCCTTAGTCCTTATCTCATTTTTTTGTGTTGATACATATTGTTGATATGATGTGGAAGTTCTAAGTCTCTATTTCCCCCATTGTATAAGTCATACATACCCTCCCCTTAGTCTTTAATTTCTATATGTTCATGCTAATGCCCTTCCCCATATCATCTCCATAGCTTGAGTCCAAAGTACCACTTCTTCTATAATCATTTGATTGATGTTTAATTATGCTTCTGCAACCAAGGAAGTGCCACTTATGCATAGAGGCATGCTTAGGGTTCCTTTCTATTCCTCATTCACCGTTCATGTTTAGCCCCTGGGCTTGGAAGATAAGCAATAATTGAGAGCTACTTAGGGTATTGTGTTCCCCATAATTCACTAACTTAACTTCCCTGGATTCTACAATTCTTAACTAGAATATTGCATGTAGGAGAGTAATTTAGGTTCTTCCAACCATTTGGTCAAAGGTACAGGTCAAATTTCACTATGGGACTTAGCCTATCTCCATAGTGTGCTCAACTAACCATTACCAATAGTCCCAGTCAACCTCCTTTGGATCGAGTTCGATTGATTAGATGAGAACACATCATCCAATCCTGTTAATTACTCTCTTTTCCTATTCATTACCACCTGGATTGGGAAGGTAACACTAGCAAGTTCTAATATTGGCCACCACTAGAAAACATTCAACTTGAAGAAGTATGATTAATACATGCAAATACCCATTCTAAGAATTGCAAATAATTTGGGTTTTCTAAGTTAGATTCTCATTGTTCTCACAACCCCAAGTTGTGGGTTTAACTACTTATGACTTGGGCAAATAATGAAACAATGAATAAAAAACATGGTTAATCACTTACCCAAGAAGATTGAAGAACAAGAAAACCCAATATGAATTTAGAACCAAAGCTTGAAAGATGTATTGAATCCACAAGTGAATCTAATCTCCAAAATTTAGTCTCCAAAGATAAACCCAGAGAAAATACTCTAAAATTTCATGCTCTCTACGTGTCTCTGTCTATTCTCTCTAATATATATAAAAAGTTTGGCTAAAACCTTAAAATATACTATATATAATATTTATAAATAACCCCTAAATTAATTAGAAAAACTGGTTGACGCCTGATACGAGTCAAAGTTACAACTCGTAACTCATGTTACGAGCTGTAATTGGGCTTTCATGGTCAGCCTTTTCAATCATAGATTTCACTAATATGAAATAATAGTAAAAGTTGTAGTCTTCTCTATAACTAGTATTAATTGCTCATAGTCTTCAACAATCTTTCTTGGTCCAAGTTCAATCAACATTAGAAATCACTATGGGACATCCCTTTATGACTTGTAGAGGGTACAATGGGGTGTAATTGGGTCCCATTTATCTGACCTTCAAGTTATCTGATCTTGTTCTTTAAGCATCGAAAATCTCTCTGAGACCACCTCTACCACTCATAGACAGAGTTATGACTCGTAGAGGGTCTTGTATGTGCTAAACAACCAGCAAAACCTACAAATTTTCCTAAAATTGTGCCAACTTGTTTCCCAACAAAAACACACACAAAAACATATAAAAACCACAAAACTTGCATTGAGAACACACAAAATCCTAAGTTTTAGGCATAAAATGTGCTTTATTTTGACATAGCATCAGGATCATAGAATATGTTCATAGTTTTGGGGTTAGTAAATAAGTTTTAAGGATTTTGGAAAAGTTAACAGGATGTACAGGACCTATGGTTCGTGGTTTGGACCATGACTTGTAATCAAGGGTTTGTAGGTCAATTTCAGTTTTGAAATTCCTATTCCTAAGCTATGTTATTTTTTAGATCAAAAGGGGCCTAAACAAGACCTTAAAGCCCCAAGACCCTTAACCATTCCCTCATTCTTTCATTCTCAAATATCCTAAGTCATTCCCTCTTTAAAAACAAGCAAGGGAAAGCTAGGGTTTACAAGATTCTTCTCAAGGTTTCAAGTTTGATTTTCCCAAGCTTACCATGGTATATGAGTTTGGTTTGTGGGTCTCTTTTTACCCACAAAGTCTTTTAGAATGTATTTTACCTTTTCTTTAAGTTCCTTAAGTTGATATGCATGTGAATAATAATTTTATAATGCATTATGCTACTTAATGTTCTCAGTGATAACTTATGATGCTTTTAGTAAGTAATATTCAAGCATTTAAGTATTTGAAGATGATACCAATTATGTGTTCTGTTAATGCTAAAGTGTGGGTTGTTTTACATGTTTTGTATAAGTGTATTTTCATGACTTTAGCATGAATATGTGTTTTGTGATTGTTCCAATTTAAAAGTTTATCCCACCAAGTTTCAAAAGCATTGGGTGATTTATGATGATGATCAAGGCATTAAAGATAAGTCTTAAAGTTATGTTTGTCAAAGATATAAGAATGTTGACTCTTGCCCTAAAAGATATTTAAGAAAGGTCCCCAATATGAAAGGACAATTCTCACTTGGTAGTTCCTAAGTTCAAGCTACTCCTATGATTGCTACTTATGATTCTAAGTGTCATATTTTGACTAAGTTAAATTTTAAAGTTTCCATGGGATGACTTAGAACCGTGTGAACTTGAGATTGAGATTCATCCCATTAGTTGAGGCATGACCCATTAAAGATAAATCTCAATGTCCCAAATTATGTGCCACCATTGGAGCCCTTGTAGGCTAGGCTAGTGGATTAATATAGACCATTTATGTCATATTAAGATGCATGCATGATTGATGCTCAAGATATGCCTCTATTTCAGTGTCAAATCAATCATCAATAGTAAAAAAACATAACCAAGGTTAGGGTCAAATCCCAAGGGGATATGGGGCTTTGTCAGTTTGATTCACCAATATTCAATTCACATATCAAATAACTCAATTCTCAAAAAAGGGGGTTTTTGTTAAGATTGATAGAAAATTAAGCTAAACTAATAAAATAGAGAGATAATCAAATTGGAGAGCAACATGGGAAATTGTGTTCCCCATGAATCACTAGCTTAAATACCCTGGATAACAGAACCTCAATTGGGACATTGTGTTCAGGATTGTAATTTAGGTTCTTCTAGCCCTCTTCTGAAGGTGAAAGTCGAATTTCACTATGGCACTTGATCAGCTATCATAGTGTGCCCAACTAACCGTAACCCATTGTCCCAGTCAACCTTTCCTTGGTCGAGTTTTCTTGATTAGACAAGAAGACCTTAATTAAATTTTGTTAACCATTTCCTTTCCCTATTCATCACTACCTAAATCGGGATCATGACACTAGGCAAGGATCAATATTGGCCACCATTAAACAATATGCAAAATGAAGAAAAATGGCTAATACATGCAAATAGCCAACTCAAGAAGCGCAAATAATCTGGGTTTTCTAAGTTAGCTAGTCATTGTTCCATATCCCCAAGCTATGAGTTTTGCTACTCATGACTTGGGAAAAGAAATTAAGAATGAATTATGAAAACATAGTTGACAACTTACCTAAGAAGAATGAAAAACAACAAAATGACCTTTGTATTTAGAATCACAAGCTTGAATGATGAAATTAATCCACAAGTTAATCTAATCTCCAAACTTGTGTCTCCAAAGAAAATCCTAAAAAACTATGCACTATTTTCTCTCTAAAACCCTCTACAAAACACAAGAACTCTCAAAAACTATGAACTCGTGCTAAAATCCTAAAATATTCTACTTATAGTATCTATAAATAAGTTCCTAAATTAAATAGAAAATTTAGTCAGTGTCTGCTACGACTCATAGTTACAACTCGTAGTGTGCTCTACAAGTAGTAATGGAGCTTTTGTAGTCAACACTTTGTATTTTGGATTTTACTGCTAGATATACCTCTATAGGAAGTAGTCTTGTTTAGGACTCGTAATGCCTTATCATATTCCAGACTTGCATTTCTTGGTCTAATTTTTATCAACACTGTATTTTTCTATGAGGCCACCTATTATGAGTCGTAGAAGGAACTACGACTCATACCTGGGGCTCGTATAGTTGAACTCCAAATTTTTAGACTTTTCTTATGAACACTGTGAATTGATACAGGACTACCTCTATGACTTATGGCTTAGGGTACGACTTGTAGTAGGGCCCATATGTCCTGAAAATTAGCAAAATCTGTAACTTTTCCCTAAATTAAGCCAACCTGTATTTTCTGAAAAAACAAACACAAAAACACATAAAAACCATAAAAGTCGCATTGAGAACACACAAAATTTTAGGTTTTAGACATCAAATGTGTTGTATTTTGATAGCGTATCGACACCCTCAACATAGAATTGTTGCTTGTCCTGAAGTGATAACTCAATCTAGATAGATAATAGAGCAACATATAGTAATTAACCAATGGCATATACCAAAGTCAAATCCAACTCAGGTGCCCATAATAGATTTTCTAAACATGATCATGTAGCTAATAGAAACGATCCCAAAAAGTGGTCGAAAATGTTCCTCAAAAGTGCCTGAAATCATAATTTCCATATCTCAAAATTCATGGGTGATATAAAATATTTGACTTCATATTCTTGTTCAGGGGGTCCAAATTAGGGGGAGGAGGGTCTAACCCCTATTTTAGAGAAACCGTATCAAAAATTCTCGAAATGTAAATTCCAGAAAGATTTTTGTGCCACTAGTATGACGCACCAAGGGCGCGCACCAATGATAAATTTTGCCTAGTTTTGACTTCGGTCCAAGATTTTTAAGTCTTGGGCCTAAGTGTTCCCAAATGTGAAAATGCCTATACATACCCATTTTTCACACTCATGTTATTCTAAATATTCCCCAATACTCATTCAAACACTTAGCCAATATTTTATCTTCTAAACTGAAGAGTCAAAACCCTCTCCGAATCTAAGAATTTTGTCTCAAACTTTATGTTTCCATCTCCAATCTTCTTCAAGTTCAACTCCAATTTATTTCATGGTTCTTTTCACCATGATACCCAAGATATCTTTTACTCTAATTTGTATAATTTAAAGTTGATTTATAATTAAATCTATCTTAATATGAAAATCACTGCATACTATGTTGAAGCTCATGAAGTTGTGACTATTTTGCTATATTTTGAGTTATGAAACCAAGGATAATTGTAAGATTTGGTGAAGGGATTTGATTTAAATTGCTTGAGGGTGCTACCAAGAATCTATTGAAGGCTTTACATTGCATTTTCTAGCATGATTTTACTCTTGAATTGCATGGTTTTCACTAGCACTACACACCCTCTAAATGTTTGATAAAATGTCCGGTTGTAGTTTCTTAAGGAATTGAAGGTCCAATGCATATCTTATGTGATGAATGACTATATGATGATAGTATATGATAATAATATGATGATGAGATAAATGTGTGTATATGGTGCTCTCTATGAAGTGTTGGAATGTGACCATGCCCTACTCGGGGGTTATGTGCCAGGTAACCTTATTGGGTGTTTGTACCATTAACCTATCTAGGGGTTTGTACTCCGGCACCAAGGGTGGTAGGGTGTGATGATCCACCAACCTTGTTGGAGGTTTGTGCCCATCAACCTATTGATGCGGTTTGTACCTAAATCACAAAGGGTGGTAGGGTTCAACGATCCACCAACCTATTGACAAGGTTTTTACCTCAATCACCAATGGTGGTAGGGTGTGATGATCCACCAATAGTTAACGGTCTCTTTTTATACATATGTTCTATTCTATGTAAGCATGTTTTACTTAAGCATTAATCATGCATCCCATGTTGCTACTATGATATCTATTGCTTATCTCTTTGCATTTTGATTATGATGCCTTTCTATTGTTGCATTGCATCCTACATACTTATTATATTAAAATGTACTAAAGCATACACTATTATTACATGATATCAGTATGTATGAACCGGTGTTTAAGTTGATCATCCTCCTCCTCCATATGTCTTGTCTGATACTATTCAAGCTATTTGGTGAGCCTCCACTTCGGGGACCTTAGTCTAAGTTCCTCTTATTATGTATTGAGACATTCTTCTTTATTGTTTACTTCTGCTATAAGGGTGAGCTCAGTTGGTTTGTCTTGGCCCCTGCTCTATCTATGTATTAGAGGTATTGTTGGACATGCTATGTACCTATGATATAGGCTTTGACTCTTTTATCTCTTAATTATGATGTTATGAAAGTTTTCCCTTAGTCCTATTTCCCTATATCTACTTTCGTATATTATTTAAATGCTTCCTCGAGCAATGCTGTATAATGATAACAAAAGAGGCTTATTTAAGGTTCCTTTGAGTTCCTCATTTGTCATGTCACTTCTAGGCCCTTGGCTTAGGTCGTGACAAACATAGTATCAGAGAACTAGGTTGTTAGATCCTCGGGGTCCAACACACTATGTTGATTAGAGTTGTATTTATGGTTGTGTTGTACACCACAATATGAGTAGGAGGCTATGAGACATTTTAGGTGTTATTTCCCTTCTTCATGTTCTAAGTCGTGCTATAGAGTTTAAGTAAGATTCCCTCTCCTAACAATTGTTCTTTGCTTATGCTAGATCATGCCTAACACAAGGGGAAGACGAGCTTGCACAG
>DF357464.1:65900-88096 GCA_000787875.1 Solanum virginianum | reverse complement strand
TATGAAGAGGTCCTGGTTCAGATCTTATATAGGCAACTGATGAGGTTGAGGAACAAAGAGGTGGCTTCCGTTAAAGTCCCTTGCAGGAATTAACAAGTTGAGTGTGCATATGTTTATGTTTAAATTAACAAGTTCATGATGATTTTTCATTTATGATGTGATTTTTGAAATGATGTTTAAGTGTATTGTTATATCTCTATGTGGGCTGAAAGTGTCATGTTTATGTCTCTCATATATGTTCCTTTGACATTCTAGGATGAATGTTCCCGGGGAGAAATATTGAAGCGACACCAAAATGTGCCCGAAAATATGCCTCTAAAGTACCCAAAATTGTAATTTCCATATATCTCAATATCTGTGCTTGATTTCAAACATCCAACTTCACATTCTTTTTCAGGGTGTCAAAATTTGGGGGAGGGTCCAACCTTGATTTTTGAGCAACCAAATTAAAATTTGAAATTTCCAAAAATGCAAATTCTAGAGAGTTTTTCATGCCCCTGGCGCGACACGCCAAGGGCACGCACCAGTGATAAATCTTGCCCAGTTTTGACTTCGATCCAAGACTCTTAACTTTAAATCTTAACCATTTTTCACCCTCATATCATTCTAAATATTCCCCAATACTCATTCAAAAACTTAGCCAATATTTTATCTCCTAAACTCAAGACTCAAAACCCTCTCCAGATCTAAGGATTTTCTCTCAAGCTTCAAGTCTCCATCTCCAATCTTAATCAAGTTCA
Organism: Solanum virginianum; assembly: GCA_000787875.1. Lineage (NCBI taxonomy): Eukaryota > Viridiplantae > Streptophyta > Magnoliopsida > Solanales > Solanaceae > Solanum > Solanum virginianum. The sequence continues at coordinate 87,356 of DF357464.1, read as the reverse complement.
TTTCCAAGCTAAGGTATGTGTCTTTCTTTCATGGTTCCTTTCACCTATGTACCCAAGCACCCTTTTACTCTAATTTTCATGATTTAAAGTTGATTTACAATTGGGTCTATCTTATTATGAAAAATCATTAAACACTATGTTGAAGTTCATGAAGTTGTGATTGTTTTGCTATGTTTTGAGTTATGAAACCAAGGTCTATTGTAAGATTTGGTGAAGGATTTTGATGTAAATTGCTTGAGGGTGTTACCAAGTATCTATTGAAAGCTTTACATTGAATTTTCTAGCATGATTTCACTCTTGAATTGTGTGGTTATTCACTAGCATTACACACCCTCTGAGTATTTGATAAAATGTCCTGTTGTGGTTTCTTGAGCAATTGAAGGTCCAATGCATGTCTTATGAGATGAATTACTATATGATGATGGTATATGATAATGATATGATGAAATGATGATAAAATGAATACATGGATATGGTACTCTCTATGTAGTGTTGGAATGTGACCATGCCCTACTCAGGGGTTCTGCGCTAGGTAACCTTGTTAGGGGTTCGTACCCATCAACTTATCGGGGGATTTGTACTCCGGCACCAAGGGTGGTAGGGTGCGACTATCCACTATTCTTGTTTGGGGTTCGTACCTATCAACCTATTGACGGGGTTTTTACCTCAATCACCAGGGGGTAGGGTGCGACGATCTACCAACCTATTAAGAGGGTTTGTACCTCAATCACTAAGGGTTATAGGGTGTGTAGATCCACCAATAGTTAATGGTCACTTCTTACACATATATTCTATTATATGTAAGCATGTTTTACATAAGCAATAATCATGCACGCCATATTGCTACGATGTCATCTATTACTTATCTCTATGTATTTTTATTATGATGCCTTTCTATTGTTGCATTGTATCCTACATACATAGTATATTCAAATGTACTAACACATACTCTATGCCTATATGATGTCACCATGCGGGAGCCGGTGTTCAATTTGATCATCCTTCTCCTCCACGAGGCTAGTCTAGTACTACTCAAGCTAGTTGGTGAGTACTTCACTTCGGGGACCTTAGTCTAAGTTCCTCTTATTATATATTAACACATTCTTCTTTCTTGTGTACTTTAGCTATGACGGTGAGCCCCGTTGCTTTGTCTTGGTCCCCACTCTATCTATGTAGTAGAGGTGTTGTTTCAGATGCTATGTACCTATGATATGAGCTACCTATGTAGTAGAGGTGTTGTTGGACATGTTATGTACCAATGATATGAGCTTTGACTCGTTTATCTCTTGATTATGACGTTATGAAAGCTTTCCCTTAGTCCCATTGCCCTATTTCTACTTTCGTATTTCATCTAAATGTTTCCATGACCAATGATGTGTAATGATAAGACAAGAGGATTGTTTGAAGTTCCTTTGGGTTCCTTATTCGCCGTGTCACATTAAGGCCCTAAGCTTGGGTTGTGACACAAATAAGCATACCACAACATATTGATACATTTTTCAATCCAACTATGATAATTTAAGGAGTATCAACAATTCATATTCGCTGAACAAGTCAAATGCTAACCATGCAATGCAAATGACCTCACAGAAAGAAAGTCCCTTCTTAACATTCAATCAATTCACACTTACTGAACAAGTCAAATGCTTACCATGCAATGCAAATGTCCTCACAAGAAAGAAGTCCCTTTTAACACTCAATAATGCTTTCAAAAGTTGATCATGGGACTGTGCAAGCATACTCACTCTCACAAATAAGATTCATGCATAAAGACCAATACCAAAGGCTTGCCCATATACTCATAACTCGGACTGCTGACTAATTGAGTTAGGATCACTTTAAGACTTTATAAGCTCGTAACGTAGGCTCATGGGGTTTTAGTATGGCATTTTGGATAATTAGTGACCAACGGCCAACCTTGAACAATGCTTTTGAACACTTTCACCTCACCAACCCTATCATTCCCAACTTATTCTCCCTCTTGCTTTATTTTCAAGCTTCTTTGAGTATTTTCTCTTCATTTTTCTGCTTGGGCCTTATTTTCAAAATCATTTTGCTCTTTCAGCTCAGTCGAAGGCATCTTTTCTCTTTTTCTTTTATCTGGTACTAGAATTTCAACTCTTTCTTTTCTTTCCAACTCATCACCTCTTTTTTACTATTATACCACAAAATAGGCCACCCTCAACTTAGGCTTTTAGCCTGTGGTGAAGTACACAATATCCAATTCTCAAACTAGGGCCACTTTTGGTAGCCACACTCAACTTAGGCTTTTTGCCTAAGTCAAGGTTCATAATTCTCAATGATAGACTAGGGCCAATATCAAGGTAGTTCACTAGACAAGGTTAAGCTAATTAGGTGTTAAGAAAGAAACGGGTACATGTAAGGCTCAAACACTCGGAAAGAGGGATAAACTCTTTCCTTTGGTTGGTTATTTAGGCAAAAGTGGACTAAATCAAAGAACAAGGGCCTAAGATCCCTTTCCACTTCATATAATCTCTTGTCTAACTTAAAATAATAGGGCAAGTTCTGAATTAGTATACAATGCATGAATACAACAAAATTAGCTCACACGCATATGACATTGTACATATAGACAATAAAGACTCATCGATCATGCTTCAAGTATCAACTTGCCTTCACTTAATCAGAACAAAAATTGCCAAACCATTCAAACATGCATGATTGCAACATTACTACTAATCAACAAAATTTAGATAGGTATCAATTTTTCAAAATATTTCATAAATCATTAAAAATAAGATACATGTCATAAGTTTAACAACCATATACTACAAATATTATCTAAAACTCCTACACATATCGGTTAACAGAAACTAAATTATCCATGAGGAAAAAGAATACTGGCAAGAAAACCTCGAGAAAAAAAATTTGGGGTAGCTATGGACAAAAACCTACTCAAACTTCACCCTAGTTCATAGCCACCCACATGGCACCAAAAAGAATGCAAGTTGTCTTCAATGTACAATAGAAAATCAAGATAAGCACATGGGGTCAAAAACAAACATATCGTGGTGCCTAAGCACCGGTCTCTGGCTGCCTCTGATCACGTCTCTCCGAAGGGGTGGTCTGCACTGTAGCCACACTGGATGAGCCAATATCTGAAACCTATCCTACTCCTGGGCTTTTCTCTGCCCTTTTTATTCTCTTGATTCCCTTAAGACAAGCCTTATTACATCCTTCTTTACTTCCTCATCAACCGTAGAGGTCTTCTAGAACACCAGTCACTCCTCTACATCATCATCCTCAATGGGTCTTTTTTTGGGAGCACGCGGTGAGGGTTCTTCCAAATTAAATAGATTAAATAGAGGCTCCTCGGAAGGTGTTAGGTCAGGAGCTATAATCAGGGCTGCTAATGATGAAGTCAAGTTAGCCTTAAATTTCTTGAACTCCTCATGAAGGGTTGATAAATTTGTCGGGCCTTGGGTAGTCTATTCTATACCTGCTCCTAAAATGCGTCAGTGCGGACATTCACCATAGCAATACGCTGGTCAATTATGGAAGTGGTGAATGCCTTGGAATGAGCCTCTGACTCCTCAACGGTCTGCCAGACCCATGGGCTAATCTGCATCATAAGCCAAGATAAGTGAACCTCGATCCGTGATAATCTTTGCACCATGGCCTGAAAAGCAATAGCAGACATAATAGGTATATTTGTAAAAGGATCTATGATGTAGAAGCTTCTAGTGAAGGTATAGTTATTGTGGGACCTCTCTCAATGTCGACTGCTTTAGGCTCTTGTGGTCCCTTATCAGTAGAAGTAGCTGGAGTAGTAGTGGCGGCAGTCGTCGAACCCTCAACTTGTGGCTTTGGTATGAATGTCTCGGGAATGGGAGGAGGTTGTCCCTGCTGAAGTGCCATGGGGTTCTCATCAGCCGTGATCAGGCTGGTATCAATAGTGTGAAAGGCTGTAAATAAAGGATCGATTCGAAGTGATACCTTCTCCTTTGCTGCTAGGCAGAGTCTATAGATCAGAATTGGGAATGGTATATATGTTATCCTCTAGAGCACCGAGTTATGTATCTGCTCAGTTATAAATCATGCCCAATCAGTATTATAGCCAGCTAAAATGATAGCTACAAAAACTGCTTGCTCTGACGTATCAATCAACTCTGGGGATATGGCTCAGCCCTGTATCAAAATCAACTGAGGCTCCTCGTAAAATATTCGTGTGGTCTTCCCTTCCCCTTTGGCTGTAAGCTGTCATTATAGATGGCTTCCTTACCCTTGACTCCCTATCTATGAGTCATAAAATTCGATGTGGATTAATTGGATGAGGATTGTGCATCTTCTTTGACCTGGGAGGCCTTTTTTGAACTAGACTCCGTATGTGATGGAATCATCTGTGGTAGACTCTGCTCAGACCCCTCACAATTTCCCTCCTCCTCATACTAGGAGGGACTATTATCTCAAACATAGATTTGAGTAGCTCTTATAGTAGCCATGGTCTGATGCACCTGTGCCTCTGGGTCAAGATGGACATTGTGGACCTTATTAGATCAACTTGAGTGTTCATTGTCTAAAGACTCGACAATAAGCCCCTTTAAGGGCTTTAAGTGTTGCACATCTACTTTTAGGGGCCATAATACCTGAAAACAATTAAAAGAAAAACACAATTGTCCCCAAACTATCAACAAAAGAAAAGAAAACAAAAAAAGAAACAAAAGAAAAAGAGACATAGATCAATTGTAGATGGCAGACACGAGAGTCAGGATAACTCATAGTTGGTACTATGAGTCATATTATGACCTTGTAATGCAAAGGTATATGAAAATATTAAACACTAGTCCCAAGTATGAGATATAAATACAACTCGTAGCCTTGACTATAAATCATAGACCAGTCTCGTACAAGGTTCCAAGGACCAAATTCAACATAGGCACTAGTCCACGAGACCTAACTATGGTTTGTAGAGGATTCTATAACTCGTAGGTTAGTGTCACATGGTGAGTGCTTCAAAATTTTATGCCATTATTACTTTCTACAGAGGCAACTATGAGTCAGAGACCCATCTAAGAGTCGTAGGAGACTCCAGTAGCATGAAGGAACTGGTACCTGAAATTCTTAATCTCACTACATGGACCTTATGAACAATTAAAAACTAGTCCTAGTAGCATCGAAGTAATTAATGGCATTCATATCATTAACATAATTCAACCCTTACCCCTAAACATGATTTCAAAATAAGAACCTACCCCATCACAATGATATATTAATGAATATGCAACCAATCAACCTTCCTCAAAATTTGAATTTATTCAAACCACACATAGAGATCACTCAAAATCATTTAAGATCACTTTGGGGATCAATTCAACAAGCACCACAAGGTATAATCAACTCACGTTTCTAACCACACAAAAATAACTCAAGAATTAACATGCTCCAATACAATTGGTACTCAACCATCAGCCATGAATGATATTTTGATCAATTTACTCACAATAGCAACAAAAATACTCATGGCAATTTATCTATATTGACAACCAAATGGGTTTTTTTCTTAGGGCATAAATAATTAACCTTCATATTGTAACCCTAGTGTCTCATTCCATACAAACCATAATCAAGTAAGAATGGAAAGGTTACATACAACTCAAGTTATTAGAACTAGATTCATCGGTCATAAATAACGAAATTTTAATGGTGAAAACTAAATCAAGAACCTTACCAAGTATGGAGATGAATCTGATGAAGAAAAATAAGATGAATGCCAATAAAAGCCTGGTGGCCAAAGTACTAGTTGGGAATAGGGTAAGGTGAATGTAACACGATCGGAGCAGACCAGGGGCTAGGGGGATGAATTATGATGAGTTTTGGTAATTTAGGTTTAAAAAATAGATTCAAAGTGATTTTTACCCCAATTAAACCCTTACTGGATTAATTTTAAAATATTATTGAGACGAGTCTACAACACTCTGACTACGGGTCATAGCTTGGTTTACAGCCCATAAATCATGGTCTCCTCGACCACTTCATACTTAGAAAAATTTGAAAACTTGCCTGGGGACGACGAACCCCATTCAAGACTCATAGCTTGCACTATGAGTTGGAAAGTTAGCTCGTAGTTGGAGTGCCAACTTATCCACTTTCACTAATACATTGTAAAGTATTCCCTCCGATTTGTTAATTGTCCTATATGCCATCAATAACCTGATTCTCGTCCGACCAGGGGAACCGAAACCAAGCTTTTTAAAAACTGCAAGAGGCATCAAATTGATACTTTCTCCCAAATCACATAACGCTCTTGCAAACTCGACATCGTCGATAGTACAAGGGATGATAAATGCGCCTGGATCTTCCCTTTTTTGGACTAAGGATTTGGTTATAATGGCACTATAATGTTGGAGCTCTTGGCTTACCGTGTGCTTTTTCATCACCAAATCTTTCATATATTTAGCATACCCAAGAATTTTCTCTAATGCTTCGATAAGGAGAATGTTGATGGACAATTGTTTCAACATAGAGAGGAAGTGTTTAAACTTATCATCCATCTTCTTTTGTTTGAGCTTTTGGGGAAAAGGGGGAAGAGGTCATAGGCTAGTCTTATTCTTTTCTAGCTCCTTCACCACTTTACCTCTTACCCCATTATTGGCCAAACTTTTTTCCTCAACCTCAACTTTGTCATCAACACTCTTTTAATGAACCTCATCAACACCAACTGGCATTGGAGGGTCAATGGTATTCTTTCCACTCCTTGTCATAACCACCATGAAATATCCCTCATTCTTAAGATTTTCAAACGTATTGCTCGACAAAGTACCCTTTTGATGTTAATTTAATTGGAGGGACACTTGACTGAATTATTGTTCTGGTTGCTTGATGGCCACTGAATAAGATTCTATGTTTTGGTTTATGCTTTACATATCAGACTTCATTCCCTTTAGAGTCTTATCTTCATTTTCTGCTTTCTTAAACAATCTATGAAAGATCTCTTATATCCTTGAATTATTAGAACCTGCATCACGATTATGATAAGGCACATAAGGACCATTCCTGTAACCATCTCTTCATCACCACTCGGCTTCTGGCGCCTATATATCTCAAAATAACCCCTATTGTTACCTTTATATGCGCCCTCACAGTTATAGTTTCGACCATGATTTGTGGAACCTTAACTCTAATAGTTCAAATTGGACCCTTAGATATTGTTTCGAAAATCCACCGCTTGATCTCTAACAAAGCAGAAATCTTTATCATAATATTATTCCTCGTACATGGGCACTCTAGGAGGTTGGTGGGCTACTACATGTATAATTTCTTTATTTTGCTTAACCAGAAAGTCCATAATCGTGCAGAGTTGAGCAAGTTATTGTATAATCTCCTCGTTCATTTTAGCTTGCTCTGAACTAAAACTCACCGAACATGAGCTCCTTGTAGAAGCTCTCTTCCTTTGCCCCTATGCTCTGTTGATCTTGAATACTTACTCCATTATTTTTGCTATTCTTGTGAATTATTGATCTAAGAACATGTTTCCCATGACAGTATTGACACATGCTTGACTATTCTTCTTAAGAGCCTGATAGAATATCTCCACTAAGGCATCATGCATGATCTTATGGTATGGAACCATTCTTAAACACTTGGTAAACCTCTCCCACATTGTGATAATGGAATCACCTAACAATTGCTTGAATTTATTGATTTGATCCTTTAATTTAAACTTTTTTGACCTTTGAAAGTATCTCTACAAGAAGGCTCGTTGCAATTTTGCCCAACTGGTAATTGAGCTCTGTGGAGTTCTGATAGCCAAACTATTGTATTACTGGTAAAAGATAGAGGGAACACACATAAACCAACATCATTCAAGAAACATTTTATGTACCCATCACACACTTGTACACAAAAGCCAAATTGTGCAAATGGCTATAAGGATCCTTATTAGGTAACCCTCCAAACAAACCACAGTTCTGAAGGATCTGGAGTAATCCACTTGAGACTGTGAACTTAGCGTTGGCCGGTAATGGTGGCAACACTATAGCTCTTGTGATGTATATGGCCATGGGATTCAACAGATATTGGTTCCATCCATATACGTTCTCATTGAAATTCCTGATTTGTGGCCTATTTTTCCTTGGTGGTGGATTATCTTCTCTACCATTATCATCATCATTTTGGTTCATGGCTTCATCAACTACAACATTTACATTTGGTTGGGCTATTCACTTTGCAACACATTGAATCTCTAAGTTGATTGGAGCTAAGGGTCTACCTTGGCTCCTTATATTGGGCATACACCTAATATACCCTGCAAAAGAAACTAAACAACAAAAACAAAAAAAAGTAAAGTACAAGAGAATTTAGCAATCAACACTTGTATTAACTACTAGTGAAACCAAATCAAAACATCATTGTATTCCTCGGCGATGATGCCATTTTTCTTGATCGATGCTCAAAATATGCCTCTATTTCTAGGTCAAAGAAATTATCAATAGTAAAAAACCTAAACCATTGTTAAGGTCGAATCCCAAGGGAATATGGGGCTTTGCCACTTTGATTCACCGACAATCAATTCAAATATCAAATAACTCAATTTTCAAGAAAGGGGGTTTTTGCAAAGATTGATAGAAAATTAAACTAAACAAATAAAATGGAGAGACAATCAAATTGGAAAATAACTTGGGAAATTGTGTTCCCTATGATTCAATAACTTAAATACCCCGGATAACATAACATTAATTGGGACATTAAATGCAAAACAATAATTTAGGTTCTTCTAGCCCTCTTTTAAAGGTGAAGGTCAAATTTCATTATGATGCTTGGCTGGCTACCACAGTGTGCCAAACTAACCATTACCCGTTGTCGCAGTCAACCTCACCTTCGCTGAGTTTGGTTGACTAGATGAGATTACATCAATCAAATTCTATTAATCAGTTTCTTTTCCTATTCATCACTATCTGGATCGGGATCATAACACTAGGCGGGGTTCAATATTGGCCACCATTAAACAACATGTAAAATGAAGGAAAATGGCTAAATATATGCAAATACCCAACTCAAGAAGTATAAATAATCTGGGTTTTCTTTGGTTAGCTACTCATGGTTCCCACAACCCTAAATTATGGGTTTAGCTACTCATGACTTGGGAAAATAAATCAACAATGAATAATAAAAACATAGTTGATAACTTACCCAAGAAGAATGAAGAATAATAAAACCACCTTTGTGTTTAGAATCACAAGCTTGAATGATGAAATTAATCTACAAGTGAATCTAATCTCCAAATTTGAGTCTCCAAAGAATACTAAAAATCTACTAACTATTTTCTCTCTAAAACCCTCTACAAAATTCAAGAACTCTAAAATACTGGGAAGAGCTAGAGATAAAACCCTAAAATATACTATTTATAGTATTTACAAATGAGTTACTAAATTAAATAAAAATTTGGTCAGCGTTTGCTACGTCTCGTAGTTACGACACATAGTATGCCCTACGAGTCGTAATGGAGCTTTCATTATCACCACTTTACATTTTGCACTTTAATACTATGATATACCTCTATGAGTTATAGTCTAGTTTTACGAATCATAGTGTCTTCTCGTAGTCCACACTTACATTTCTTGGCCCAATTTTCATCAACACTCTAATTTGCTACGAGGCCACCCATTACAAGTCATAGAAGAGACTATGGCTCATATCTAGGGCTCATATGGCTGAACACCAAATTTTCATACTTCACTTTTGAACACTTGAGTTGATATGAGATTGCCTCTATGACTCGTAACTTGAGCTACGACTCATAGTGGGGCCCGTATACATGAAAATCAGCAAAATTTGCAACTTTTCCAAAAATTAAGCCAACCTGTATTTTTTGCAAAAATAAACACATAAACACATAAAAACCATAAATTTCGCTTTGCGAACACACAAAATCCTAGGTTTTAGGCATCAAATGTGTTGTAATTTGATAGTATATCTACGGGAAGTGATAGAGTTCCAACTAGCAAGTATTCTCCCGGTGCCAATATAGGGGGTTATGTATGAATCCATGTAGAAGTTCATATAGTTTTATATGTCAGTTAAGGTCTTCTCCCACAATTTTATAACTTTGCGACATGATTCTTTATGCATGCTCTTTCATGCATTGATTCTCTTTCTTTTTGAGCGATATCTCTTATGCATGCCTAAACTCATATTCATGTCCTTTTTAATCTCATGTATACTTATATGATATGTCTATGGATGATGGAATTACAATTTCATGTCTTGCATTGCATCTCAAATACCTAATACATTGCAATGTAATAACAAATATTTTGCTTGTGATTTAACCATGTAGGGACATATACTCCTCCCTAGCTCATGGTAATTTTTGGCATTCAAGACTAGTATTTTTGTTGTGGTGAGCCCTTAGATCGGGACTCTACTATATTTTATCTAGCTTGTATTTTTTTTGTGACAATGTGTATGTTGCCTTTTAGAGGCTATTACATTCTATGTTGTTAAAAAATATTGGAGTATTTTCTATTTGATGGAAACTGATCGTTACTGATTTCATCTATTAATGTATTAGTTGGTATGCTTTATGTGCATAGATATGTTATCTTACATATTTTTGAATGTTCTTCATCATTCTAAAAGGCCCATATACCCTTTCCCCACTTTTATTCCTCTAATGCTTTAACTTAATGCCTACGAATGCTTAAGATATTTAAGATGACTTAGGTGAGCTGCATTTGGGTATCTCATTCACCGTGCAATGATTAAGCTCGAGGTCGGGTCATTCCTAACATGGTATCAGAGCATGAGGTTTTAAAATGTTCCTCTAATAACCATACGTACCCCATTTAATAGAGTCTCATTCAAGGTTGTAAAGCACACCACTATCATAAGTGAGAGGATATGAGACGATTTAGGAAAGTCTTCCCTTCCTTCTTATTCATGTCGTGCCTTTAGAGTTAGCTAAGATTTTCCTATAACTAATGATCACCTTTTATATTATTTCTAGATCATACTGCCATGGAGAGCTCCACCCAAAGAGGCCATCCTGAGCAATAAGTCCTTTCACTCTAATAAGATGATGGAATGTCCATGCAGAGTTTCGAGCTACCTTCACTTTATTGGCCCAACACTTGGCCAACAAAGCTGATCGAGAGATTGACATTCCTACCCAAGTACCTACTTTGGCCACTACAGCAAGAGACTTAATAAGAATGAACCCTCTGGAATTTCATTGTTCCAAGATAGAGGAGGTCCTTATTGAGTTCATTAAGGAGGCCTACTAGGTACTAGCGGTCATGGATATCCCTTTGGAGTAAATAGCCAAGTTCGTGGTCTACCAACTCAAAAGGGTAGCCAAGATATGGTACAAGAAATGGGTATATGAGAGGAATCATGAAGTGGGTCTCGTTGGATGGGAAGAGTTCAAGTGTGACTTCTTGGACTGGTTCTTCCTAATTAAGTTAACAGAGACCAAAGACTAAGAGTTGATCAACCTCGACCAAGGGTCAATGAGCATGAGGCAGTATGCCCTCAAATTCACCAAGTTTTCTAAGTATGCTCCCTTCATGGTTGCAAATCCTAGGGTTCATATGAGCAAATTTATCTTCGGTGTCTCTGATTTGGTGTTCAAAGAATGTGAGACAGCCATGTTAGTAATGGAAATAGACATCTACTGCTTGATGACTTATGCGGAGCAAATAGAGGAGGAGAATCTAAAAGAAAAGGCCAGAGAGTCAAAAAGGGCTCAGGTAGATGGTGGGAGCTATTCTCAATAAAGGGGTAGTGGTCACAAGTTCCAAGGTAGCTAAAAGCAAGGTTGACAAGGGTCTACCGACATTCCTCCTCCCTAGATGACTATAGATAAAAGAGTAGCTCCTAAGACCTAAAGTACAAGTTGCCCAAAGTGTTTAAGACTCCACAAGGGAGAGTGGTTAGCTAGGTCCAATACTTGCTTCAAATATGGGAAGCTCGGACATCATGTAAAATATTGTAAAAGCAACGGTGCAAGGTCATAATGCTAAGGTGGGCAAGTCTAAGGCACCCAAAGTACCAATCAGTTTTATGACATCCATGGTCGCCAAGAGGTTGAAGAGGCTCCAGATATTTTCATCAGTATGTTAAGAGTTTTTTATTTTGATGCATATGACTTATTAGATCCGAGAGCTAATTTTTCATTTTTGACCCCATTTCTTCCAAATAAATTCCATGCATGTCCTGTAGTCCTTCATGATCCCTACCAAGTGAGTAATCGCATATGAGAGTCCATTATTGCTTAAGGAATCTAAAGGAATTATTCTATCTCAATTTTGCATAAGGTGGTCTGTTCAGATGTAGTCGAGCTTTCCATGGTAGACTTTCATGTAATACTTAGGATAGATTGGTTGCATACTTCCAATGCATCCTTTAATTGTAGAACACATACAATCAAATTCCAATTCCCAAATGAGCCTATTCTTGAGTGGAATGGTAGTAACTCTTCATATAGGAGTTAGATTGTTTCTTCCCTGAAGGCTCGTAAAATGATTTCCAAAGAGTGCATCTATCATTTAGTGATAGTCAAAGATGTCATTTCTAAAGCTCCTTCCCTTGAGTCAATCCTCATTGTTAATGAGTTTCTCGATGCCTTTCTTGATAAGTTTCTAGGTGTTCCTCCTAAAAGAGAAATAAACATTGGCATATATTTTCTATAGGACACTCCACCTATCTCAGTCCCTCCATATAGAATGACTCCTACAATGTTTAAAGAACTAAAGGATTGATTGAAGGATTTGTTGAAGAAGGGTTTTGTTAGGCCTACTCAATCTCCATTGGGTGCCCTGGTATTATATGTGAGGAAGAAATATGAGTTTCTCCATATATGTATTGACTACTTATAGCTTAATAAGGTCACCATCAAGAACAAGTATCCACTCCCAAGGATATATGATTTTGTAGGCCCAACATGTTGGGAGTTGAAAAAGTGCCTAAGAAAGGAAATCTAAAAAATTTCCAAGTACCAGTGGGTTTTATAGAAGGGCCTACAAGTCATTTGTAGCCTCATGGGCTATAACTTATGCTCATGGCAAAATGGCTAGACTTGGTGAAAATACTAATTTTTGAAGTTGGGAGTACGAGTTACTAGATGGCTCGTACAATGGTTGATGGATCATAAGTTTGGTCATTGAATGAGATTCAAAGAAATTTTTTGAGGGTCCAAAATGTTAATAGATGAAACCCCATTCTTATGAATTGTATGATAGACTACGACCCTTAATCGAAGTCTTATGATCCTGTCCGGCAGAATCTTAAAGAGGGCAATTTCAAATTTTCCTAATTCCTAAGCATAAACTACATTATTCAAGCTCCAAACAACCCCTTTTCATCCATATACAACCCTAATCTACCCTATTCCCACTCTTTCCAGAAATATTCTAAGTCCCCAAACACTCTCAAGTTCTTCAAAGCTTCCAAGAGAAGTGTCTAGGCTAGTGTTCAGATTCTCCACTTTCTAAGTCAGTTTTCCTCCACTAAATCACCAAGGTATATGGGTTTTGATTGTGGGTACTTTTCCTCCAAAAACTTAACCATTTCTCTCTCTAATCTATTTTCAAGTTATGGATATTTATGGATGTTTGTAAACATTTTTATATGATAATATAAAGTTATGAAAGTTATGAAGCTGTATCTTAATATTATGAAACTCTAAATTTGATGAGCTATTCTATGAAAATAATATGATTCTTTGCACAATATGGCGATAAGAATGATTTAAATATTCTTTGGGATTGTGACCAAGCACTAAGAGGATCTTGGAAGACGAACATTTTCCCTTAACTATGTTGCCACCATAGTATTGTGAATTAGCTAATGGATCCATATAGTTTATGTTCCATGATTGACCAAAAAGGGTAGTTTTCCCGTACAAAACTTGTTATAATTTACATACCAAAATGGATGGTGTGGCTATAAGGTTGTTATCATATGTTAATCGAAAAGTTTGAGGTTCTTGTAAGGTGTTTATGAAGCACTTTCCAAAATGGGGGAGTTCCCGTAAGGTGAGTGTTTTGTTTACCTTAGTAAAGTAGACCACTCCTAGTATGGTGTAAAGTGAACATCAAGATTCCAAGTAGTAACTTGCTTAGGCTTATATGTCGGTTATGGTTTCTTCCTATCTATATGTGATATGTTATATGATTTGATGATTCCTATGCATATTTTGGCTAAGGCATTGAGCATTCATGACATATTGAGCTTTTACTCATTGATTATGATTATACATATTGTTTAATTAGGACTTATGTTCTTTGTTACATTGCACCACATATAGTTAGTATATTCCAAGTACTAATGCATACTTTTGCCTACATAATCTAACCATGTAGGGACCAGAGCTCTTGTCTAACTTCCTCTTCCACGTGGCTAGATGATTCAGTTGAAGATCACTTTTCATGAGTCCTCCACTTTGGGGACAATAGCCATTTACATTCATGATATTTAAGAGTTGCCTAATTATGGATATTTATCTTTTGAGGGTGAGCCCGGAGATGTGTTGGCCACCGTTCCATTCATATTAGAGGTGTTGTTGGATATTTGGGCATGTATGTTATGAGCTAGACTCTTATTGTTGTATGTATTATGAATGACTCCCTTAGTCCTTTATTCTCTCCTATATGTTGAATGCTTGTTATATTGATGAGAGGGAACTCCCAAGTCCCTAATTGTCTGAATAGTGTGAGTCATACTTACCTACCCCTTGGACTTTACTTCCTATGTGATCCATGCTAATCCTCTTCCCTACAACATCCCCATAGCATGAGTCTAAAGTCCCACTTCCCCTAGAATTATATGTAACTTATTTTATTTTTCTTCCCCAACCATTGATGTGTCATATATGCTTAAGAGGCTTATTTAGGGTTCCTTTGGGTTCTCCATTCTCAATTTCACACCCAGGCCCCAAGTAAGGGTCATGATAAAGCTTGGTATCAGAGTATTAGGTTTGTAAATATCTCTCAAAAATACAACACACCATGCCAAGTAGTCTTATTTATGGTTGTGATGTATGCCACAACTATGAATAAGAGGTATGAGGCATTTTAGGAATGATTCACTTCGTAATATTCTAAGTTGTGCTTTAGACTTAAGGTTTGCCTAATTTTGATGGATTGTCTTTTGCTCTTCTAGATCATGCCTCAATGAGGGTGGCTCAAAGAGCTCCTACTCCTGAGGATGAACCTTTCCCTTTAGCTCCACAAATCCCCCAAGGAGAAGAAAGGGTCACTCATGTTGAATACCGAAATGTGGTCACCTTATTGGCAAGGGCCATTTCTAACCAAGGAGTTCAAGCTTCTCAATCTCCTACCCCTTCTTCAAGGATGGGAGATTTCACAAGGATGAATCCTTCAGAGTTCTATGGCTCCTAAGTTAAAGAAGACCCTAAGAGTTCATCGATGAGGTGTTAAAGGTTCTAGACATCATTAGGGTAAACTTGGAGGAGAAAGTTGAACTAGCGGCCAACAAACTAAAGGGCCTTGGTCAATTATGGTTTGTTCAATTGAAGGGTGAGAGATGGAATGTAGATCCTATCTCTAGGGAAAAATTCAAGTCCACCTTTGTCAACCATTTCTTTCCCATGGAGCTAAGGGAGGCAAATATAATAGAGTTTATGAAAATCAAGCAAGGTTCTATAAGTGTTAGGAAGTATTCCCTAAGGTTCAACAACTTCTCAAAGTATGTTCCTAACTTTGTTTGCCGACCCTAGGGTAAGGATGCAAATGTTTATATCGGGAGTGTCCAACCTGATGAATGAGGAATGCCACACTGCCAAGCTCATAGGATATATGGACTTGTCTTGACTCATGACTTTTGTCGAGCAACTTGAAGGGGAAAAGATTAAAAATAAGAATAGTGGAGAGTCCAAGAGGGCTCATTATGATGGTGGTTTTTAAGGCACAAAAAGTGGTTATTTATAACAAGACCACAAGTTCAAAGGTCAAGGGTCCTCTAATGCTCAAGCTTAAAGATTTACTAATGATAGGGTGCCCAACACAAGAGCCTAAGGTGGTAATGGTGGCCAAATTATCCCTAGGTGTTGACGGTATGGTAAAAGCATAGTGGTAGATGCTACAAAGATATATGTGCTTGCTTTGGGTGTGGTAAAATGGGCCACAAGATTGCGGGATTGTCCAAACAAGGGTAGAGATGGTCGTTCTCAAGAACAAGGTGCTCATGGTGATCAAAGGGCGTAAGGTGGCTAACAAGGGGGTGCTCCATGTCATAATTGCTTATATACTCTTCAAGGAAGACAAGGGTATATAAGACACTTAACATTATTATCGATATGTTAAATATCTACAATCTTGATGTATATGCTTATTGGATCCAAGTTTCGCTCTCTCTTTCATTACTCCTGTTCTTGATATTAGACTTCATGTGTATCTCGTGTTATTGTGTGAACCATTTCAAGTGTCTACCCCTAGTAGTGTGTCTATTGTTTCTAAAATAGCCCATAGGGGTTGTCCTGTGCCTATATTACATAGTCTTTCCTTGTGATTTTGTTGAACTTGACATGGTTTATTTTGATATAATTCTTGGGATAGATTGGTTACATGCATATCATGCCCTTATTGATTGTAAAACCAGCAAAATTAGCTTCTAATTTCCTAATTATCCTATCCTATAGTTCGTAGGTCATGATATATGGTTAAAAGTAGGTCCATCTCTTTCTTTAAGACCTAAGAATTGATTTGTAAGGGTTGCATATACCATCTTATAAGGGTTAGGTATATTGAGCCTAAAGTTCCTCGTATTGAGTCAGTCCTGGTAGTTAATGAGTTTCTTGATGTCTTTCCCGATTAACTTTCTAGTGTCCCTCTAGAAAGGGAGATAGATTTTGGCATAGACCTCCACCGTGATACACAAACCATATTTGCTCCCCCTTACCGCAGGCCTCGATGAAGGTGAAAGAGTAGAAGGACCAATTAGAAGATTTATCAAAGAAGGGTTTCATAAGGCCTAACAAGTCACCTTGGTGTGCGTCAGTGTTGTTTGTATGAAAGAAACATGGTTCACTTGGAATATACATCGATTACTAGCAACTCAATAAGGTCACTATGAAGAACAAGTATCCCTTGCTAATAATAGATGCCCTATTTGATGAACTACAAAGGGCTAGTCACTTCTTAAAGATTGATCTTCTGTCTGGGTATCTTTAATTGAGGTTTAGGGAGTGTAATATTTCTAAAATGGCCTTCCAAACAAGATAAAGGCATTTTGAGTTTGTGGTAATGTCCTTCAGCCTAACTAATACTTTGACAATATTTGTGGATCTTGTAAATAGGGTCTTTAAACCCTACCTCGACATGTTTGTGGTGGTCGTCATTGATGATATTTCCATTTATTACCACAGTGAAGAAGAATATGTGAAACATTTGAGGGTAGTCTTGCAAACATTGAGGGAAGAAAGATTGTTTACTAAGTTTTACAAATGTGAATTTTGGTTGAAGGAATTACATTCTTAGGACATGTGCTGCCGGGTGAAGCAATTAAAGTGGATCCAAAAAAGATGGAGGTCGTAAAGAATTATCCTAGACCCTTAACTCCCATGGATATTAGGCGTTTCATGGGTTTGGTGGGGTAGTACCAAAGATTTGTTAGGGGTCTCTCCTAAATTGGCTCTCCCTTGACAAAGCTAGCCCAAAAGAAGATAAAATTTTTATAGACCAATGAATGTGAAAGAAGTTTCCAAACTTTGAAAGATAAGCTTATGTCCACTCCTATTTTGGCTCTATCAAAAGGGTTAGAAGGATTTGTGATGTATTGTGATTCTTTAAGAGTTTGTTTGGGGTATGTTAGTCATTGCCTATGCTTCTAGGCAACTAAAGGTACATGAGCATGATTATTCCACCCACGATCTTGAGCCAGTAGCTGTGGTATTTTCCTTGAACATATGACACCACTACTTATATGAGGTTCTTGTAGATGTGTTCGCTGACCATATGAATCTCCAATACATGTTCACCCAAAGTGATTTAAATTTAAGGCAATGGGAGTGGTTGGAACTCCATAAGGATTATGACATGAGTG
Organism: Solanum virginianum; assembly: GCA_000787875.1. Classification (NCBI taxonomy): domain Eukaryota; kingdom Viridiplantae; phylum Streptophyta; class Magnoliopsida; order Solanales; family Solanaceae; genus Solanum; species Solanum virginianum. The sequence continues at coordinate 69,335 of DF357464.1, read as the reverse complement.
TGCATTATCATCCGAGTAAAGCTAATGTTGTGGGTGATACTCTAAGTAGAGACTCCGTGGAGAGCACGACTCATATAGATGATGGTAAGAAGGAATTAGCAAGAGATGTTCATTGATTTTCTAGATTGAGAGTTAAGTTGGATGAAGCCGAAAATGAAGGTGTAGTGGTTGCAGATAGTTCTAAGTCTTCCTTGATTGAAGAGGTCAAAACCAAACAAGATTGTGACCTTGCATTAGTGGATTGAAGTCATTGGTAAAGGATGGTAAGGTGGAGGTTTTCTCCTAATAGGAAGATGATGTTTGTAGATACCAAGGTAGGTTATGTGTGCCCCATATCGATGGCTTGAGAACTTGATTTTGAATGAGGCTCATAATTCATCATATTCCATTCACCCCAGTTTTACCAAGATGCATAGAGATTTAAAGGAAGTGTATTGGTGCATGATCTAGTATATGTAAGAATGAACAACCCAGTTCACCCTAGTTCTACCATTATTATGGGGTCATTCAATGAGAAATAAGAGTTGGCGGCTTATCAACTTAAGGGAGTTTCTCAAGTTTAGTTCGTTCAATGGAAGTCTAAAAAAATTGAAGGAGGTTCTGTTGATTGCGAGATGTTTAAGGCTACTTTTCTTGATCGCTTCTTCTTGCTTGAACTAAGGGAAGCTAAAGTGATGGTGTTTATGAATATGAGACAAGGTGGCACGAGTGTGAGGGAGTATTCCCTAAATACAAATGTTTTCTAAGTGTACTCCTTCTTTGGTTGCTGAATCTAGGGCCTGTATGAACAAATTCACCTTAGAAGTGTCTGATTGGATGAAAATGGGGTGTAAAGCCGCAATGCTAATCAAATAGTTCCACATTTTTTGGCTAATGACTTATGCCAAGCAAGTAGAGAATAAGAAACTTTAAAAGATAAGGGTGAGGTAGTCCAAAATGCTTATTTTGATGGTGGATTTTCACATGCTACATTTAGTCGTTGTTGTTTCCAACATGTCTAGGGGTTGTCCAAATGTGCTCCTCAAAGGTTTGATAAGGATAGGATGCCTACATTCACAATTCAAGGTGACGTTGTAAAGAGTTGTAGTGCTATTCATGCAAGGTTCCCTAAGTGCAGAAAGAGCCATGTTGGTGATTGTTTGAGAAGAACAGGTGCTTATTATGGTTCTAGAAATATGGGGCAGAAGATATTTGATTGTCCTAATGTTTCTAACAAAGGTAGAGAGAGGCATCCTTAAGGCAAGGTAGCTCGAAGAGGGCAAACACAACAAGGTGCCTAAGCACAAGGAAGTGGTCCTCCTGGCAACAAATTTATGCTTGAAATACTAGGGAATAGGTTGGGGAGTCTCCCAATATGAATACTAGCATGTGAAGAGTCTTTGATCATGATGTGTATACTTTGCTTTACCCTGGTGCTTATATTTATTTTATTACTCCTTACCTTTCCATAAAGTTTGATGTGTCTCTCGAAGTATTGTTAGAGCCTTACTCGGTCTATACTCTTATTAGTTAGTTGATCCTAGCAAACAAATTCTATAGAAGTTGTCCTATGTCAGTCTTGCATAGGGTTTTCCATGTGATCTTATTGAACTTGACATGACCAATTTAGTTGTTATTCCTGGTATGGATTGGTTGCATATATCTTATGCTTCTGTTGATTGTAGAACCCATAGGGTTACATTCCAAGTTCCTAATGAGTCCATCCTTGAGTAGAAGGAAACAAATTCGATATTGAAGGGTAAGTTTGTTTCTTATGTTAAAGGCTATTAAATGATTTCCAAGGGATGCATATATCATGTTGTTGGAGTCATGGATATTGGGTCAATGGTTTCTATACTTGATTCAATTCTTATAGTTAGCGAATTCCCCAGTATCTTTCCCAATGACTTGCCCGATTTTCCTCCTAAAAGGGAAATTGACTTTAGCATTGATATTTTACGCGTTACTCAATTGATATCTATACCTCCATATTGAATGGCCCTAGAAGAGTTAAAAGTATAGATGGAACAACTAAGAGGATTTCTTTGTAAAGGGTTCATAAGTCCTAGTGTGTCTCCATGGGGTGCTCTCATATTTTTTGTAAGGGGAAATAATGGTTCACTGTGGCTATGTATGGATTATCAACAATTGAATAAGGTGACTATAACAAACAAATATCCACTTATGAAGATAGATAACCTATTTTATCAATTACAATGTCAAAGCTATTTCACTAAGATTAATCTTTTGCTCGGATATCACCAACTGAGATTGAAGGAGGATAACATTCCAAAGAAAACATTTAGAACATTATATGGTCATTTTAAATTCTTGGTTATGTCATTTGAACTAACAAATACTCTTACCGCTTAGATAGATTTGATGAATAGGATCTTCAATCCACATTTGCATATGTTCATGGTTGTGTTTATAAATGATATATTGATCTATTCAAAGATACAAAGGAGAATGAGCACCATTTGTTGATTGTGTGGCAAACATTGAGGGATAGGCAAATTTTTGCAAAATTTAGCAAGTGTGAGTTTTGGCTAAGGGAGGTGGCTTTTTTTGGCCACATTATTTTTGGTGATGGTATAAGAGTTAATCCAAAGAAGATGGAGGTGGTGAAGAATTGTCCTAGACCATTGTCTCCTTATGATATTAAGAGTTCTTTTGGTTTGGATAGACATTATAAAAGAATTATTGAGGGGTTTTCTTCCATTTCTCTCCTTTGACTATGTCGACCCAAAACAAAGTGAAAATTCAATTGTCCGACGAATATGCGAAAAGTTTTCAAACATTGAAAGATCTTCTTACTTCAACCCCTATTTTGACATTTCCCAAAAGTTCAAATTGTTTTGTTGTTTATTATGATGCCTCAAATATAGTCTTGGGTTGTATTTTCATGCAACATGGGAGGTCGTAGCCAATTCCTCAAGGTAATTGAAAGTACATGAAAAGAACTAGCTTACCCATGATCTTGAGTTATTGGGAGTAGTATTTTGAAAGATTTGGAGACACTACCTCTATACGGTGCATATTGATATATTCACCAACCATAAAAGTTTGCAATGTATGTTTAGCCAAAGGGATTTGAACCTAAGGTAAAGAAAGTGGTTGGAGCTTCTAATGGACTATTATATGAGTGAGATGTATGGTGTGCTATCAAAATACAACAGATTTGATGCCTAAAACCTAGGATTTTGTGTGCTCTCAATGTGACTTTAAATGTTTTTATGTTTTTTTGTAGTTGTTTTTGCAGAAAAGATAGGGTGGCTTAATTTTGGGAAAAGTTGTAGATTTTTGCTGATTTTCAGGATATATGGGCCCCACTTGAAGTCGTAGAGGTTGTCAAGCCCCACCTAGGGCCATGACCGGTGCCCGATAGAGACACCCTATACTCTCTTTTTCTGTTAACTCTCGAGGTTAGTAACAGGCGGAAATCTACCAAAAATT
>DF357464.1:46588-64167 GCA_000787875.1 Solanum virginianum | reverse complement strand
TATTTTCTATGCAAACCGAAGTTACCACACCTATTAGGGGATCCTATATATCGAGTTTGAAGCATCAAATAATCGAAGAAATGAAAAAACAATAATTTCCCTATAATTACTGTAGCAACCCGAGAAGGGTTGCTACTGTTCACCCAAGTTTGCTTCAAATTTTTCTTGCTCTAATTGGAGGAAAACATGTATATATATGCATACAATAACCACATACCTCTAATCCGACGATTTCCCGGTAGATTTCCCCTTTGAAACCAAGTTTAGAACCCTAATGTCTTCTTTTTCCTTTCCTTTCCTTTCATATAAGAAGAATGAAGAAGGATGAATTAACTTAGGAAATTTTCAGCCAAACATATACATATATAGACAATATAATTCCTTTCCTTTCCTTTCATATAAGAAGAATGAAGAAGGATGAATTAACTTAGGAAATTTTCAGCCAAACATATACATATATTGACAATATAAGTTCTCACTTAACACTTTAGTCCTCAACTTTTCAAGTTTACACATTTGGTCCCAAACTTTTCTAATTCGGCCTATTTAAGGGCCTTTGACTTTTAATGACCCATAATTCAACTTAATGGCCTTTGACCCTTAATGTTCAAAAGTAAAGTCTAAAAATATGAAGTGTCGTGATACAAGTACCAGGTATGTGTCATAGTCCCTTCTACGACTCGTAAAAGGTGGCCTTATAGCAAATTATCATGTTGATCAAGATTGGACCGATGAATGCAAGTTTGGATTACGAGAAGGCACTACGAGTCATAAACTAGATTATGACTCATAGAGGTATATCATAGCAGTGAAGTCCAAATTGTAATGTGTTGACCACAAAAGCCAGACTACAACTCTTACGGTACACTATGAGTCGTAACTACAAGTCATAGCAGACGTGGACCAGATTTTCTATTTAATTTAGGGACTCATTTGTAAATATTATAAATAGTATATTTTAGGGTTTTAGCACAAGTCTTCACAATTTTTCATAGTTTTTGAGTTTTGTAGAGAGTTTGGTAGAGAGAATAGAACGTAGATTTTTAGGGTTTTCTTTGGAGACTCAAATTTGGAGATTAGATTCACTCATGGATTAACTTCATCTTTCAAGCTTGTGATTCTAAATATATATTTGGGTTTTATTGTTCTTCAATCTTCTTGGTAAGAAATCTACTATGTTTTCTTTATTCATTGTCAGTTTATTCTCCCAATTCATGAGTATCTAAACCCACAATTTAGGGTTGTGGAAATCATAAGAATCCAGCTTAGAAAACATGGATTATTTGCACTTCTTCAGTTTTGTATTTGCACATGTTAATCATTTTCCTTAATTTTGCATATTGTTTAATGGTGCTTGACATTCAACCCCACCTAGTCTCACGATCCCGATCCAGGTAGTGATGAATAGGAAAAGAAAATGGTTAACAAAATTTGATTAATGTATTCTCATCTAATCAACCAAACCCAGCCAAGGAGGGGTTGACTAGGACAATGGGTAATGGTTAGTTTGGCACACTATGGTAGCAAGCCAAGCGCCATAGTGAAATTTGATATTCATTTTCAGAAGAGGGCTTGATGAACCTAAATTACCGTCCTGCATACTTTGTCCCTATTGAGGTTGTATTATCCTTGGTGTTTAAGTTACTGAATCATTGGGAATACAATTACCCAAGTTTCTCTCCGATTTGATTGACTCTTTATTTTATTAGTTTAGTTTAATTTTCTATCAACTATTGCAAACCACCCTCTCTGAAATTTAAGTTAGTTGATATTTAAATTGATTATTCGAGAATCAAAGTGCTAAACCCCCGTATTCCCTTGGAATTCGACCCTAACCTTAGTTAGAATTTTTTACTATTGACAATCGCTTTGACCTTGAAATAGAGGCGTATCATAAGCATTAAACAATGTATCACCCCGGCAAGACTAATATTTTTGTCAATGCACATAGTAGGGTGTCTATGGGTAGCATTGTACATGTTGAGGATAGCAAGAAGGAGTTAGGTAAAGAAGTACACAATTTCGTTCATCTGAATGTAAGGTTTAATAGCTTGAACAATAGTGGTGTACTTGTTCCAAATGGGGTAGAATCATCTTTGATAGTAGAGGGTAAAGTAATATAAGACATGGATCCTATCTTGGTTAATTTTAAGAAGTTGGTGGTTGATAAGAAGGTTGAGATCTTGTCACAAGGGGGAGATGGAGTACTTCGTTACCAACGATGGTTGTGTGTTCTTAATATGGAAGGTCTAAGGGAAAAGACACTTGATGAGGCTCATAACTCTAAGTATATTATTCATCTAGGATCCACCAAAACATATAGAGATTTGAAAGAAGTGTATTGGTTGAATGGTATGAAAGAGAAATATAGAAAAGTGTGGGATGAGGTGCTTAAATTGTCAACAAGTGAAGGTGGACCACCAAATATCAGGTGGTTTGGGCCAAGACATTGATACACCTACTTGGAAATGGGAGGAAGTGAATATGGATTTCGCTATGGGTTTGCCAAAGACTAGGAAGCAATTTGATTCTATATGAATGCTTTATGACAAAATGATGAAAACAACTCACGTTTTTGCTGGTGAAGACCTCTTATGGTGTCGAAGCTTATACTAAGGTCTACATTCTAGAGTTGGTAAAGTTACATATTGTACCATGGTCAATAATATCAGATCATGGTTCCTAATTTACTTCTCCTTTTTAGAAGTCTTCCCATTAAGGACTTGGTACAAAGGTGATTCTAAGTACCATATTTCATTCGCAAATGGATGGGCAAGCCAAAAAGATAATCCAAACCTTGAAAAATATGTTGAGTGCATATGTACTTGATTTTAGTGATGGTTGAGATGATCTCTGACCTTTTACGGAATTTTCTTACAAAAATATATTTCACTCGAGTATCGATATGACACTATTTAAAGCTTTCTATGCTAGATAGTGTAGGTCACCGGTGATGTGCTCCCAAAATATAGCATATTTGATGCTTACATCGGATTTTTTGTGTTCTCAATGTGACTTTTTAATGGTTTTTATGTATTTTTGTGTTTATTTTTGTAGAAAATACAGGTTGGCTTGATTTTGGGAAAAGTTACAGATTTTGTTAGTTTTAAAGAACTATGGGCCTCGCTACGAGTCGTAGCCTAAGTTATGAGTCGTAAGGACTACTAATAGCAATTAACAATGTTCAAAAATAAAATTTGAGAATTTGATATTTAGCCATACGAGCTCAAAGTATGAGTCGTAGTCCTCTCTACAACTCGTAGAAGGGGGACTCGTAGCAATTAATAGTGTTGATTAAGATTTTACCAAGAAATACAAGAGTAGACTATGAGAAAGCAATATGACTCATAGACCAGACTATGACTCATAAAGGTGGATTGTAGTAGTGAAGTCCAAAATGCCATGTACTGACCATGAAAGCCCGATTAATACTAATAGGTCACAATATGAGTCATAGCTACGAGCCATAGCAGACATCGAAGAGATTTTGTAATTATTTTAAGGTGCTTTGTGTAAATACGATAAGTTGGGGTTTTAGGAGGAGGTTTTGGAGGCCTTTTCATTGTTCATAGATTATTATTGATATCCTTACAGCTTGAAGAGAGTATTTTAGAGAGAATCTTTAGGGTTTTACTTTGAAACTCAAATTTGGGGATTTAGATTCACTTGTGTATTAATCTTATCATTCAAGTTTGTGATTCTAATTTCAAAAAGATTTATTGTTCTTCAATTTTATTGGGTAAAAAATCATTTATGTCTTTTTATTTCATTGTTGATTTGTGTGCCCAAGCCAAGAGTGGCTTAACCCCGGTTGTGGGAACCATGAGTAGCTAGCTTACTAACCCGGATTATTTGCACCTCTTGAGTTAGGTATTTACATGTATTATCCATTTTCCTTCATTTTGCTTATTGTTTGATGGTGGCCAACAGTAAACCCCACCTAGTATCATAATCCCGATCAAGGTAGGGATGAATAGGAAAAGGAAATGGGTGGAGAAGTTGACTGGGACAATAGACAATGGTTACTTGACACACTATGGTAGCCGGCCAAGCACCATAGTGAAATTAGACCTTCGGCTTTGCCCAAAGGTTGGAAGAACTTAAGTTACCATCCTGTATACAATGTCCTAAGTTAGTTTGTGTTATCCAGGGTGTTTGAATTAATGAATCATGGGGAACACAATTTCCCAAGTTGTTATCCAATTAGATTGTCTCTGTGATTTATTAGTATAGTCTTATTTACTACCAATAATTGCAACCCCCTAACCCTCTTGTTGAGGATAGAGTTATTTTATACTTGAATTGATTGTTAGTCAATAAAGGTGGCAAAGTGTAATAACCCCAAAAAAATGCCCAAAAATGTGCCTCGGAAGTGCCCGAAATCATAATTTCCATATATCTCAAAATTCATATGTGGTATTGAAAATCTGACTTCATATTCTTGTTCAAAGGGTCATTTGGAGTGGAAAATGGGTCTAATCCCAATTTAAGAGCAAATGATTAGCAATTTTATTTTTTCGAGTGACGAATTCCAGTGAGTTTTTCATGCCCCTAGCGCGACATGCCAAGGGCGCACACTAGTGTTAATTTTGGCCCAGTTTTGTCTTCAGTCCAAAAATTTTAAGTCTTGCCCAAATGTGAAAATACTACTTAGCCATTTTCACCCTCATATCATTCTAAACATTCAACAATACTCATTCAAAAACTTAGCCAAATATTTTACTGCTAAAATCAAGTCTCAAAACCATTCTCAGATTCTTAAGGATTGCAATCAAGCTTTAAGTCCCTATCTCCAATCTACATCAAGTTCATATCCAAAGCTAAGTTATGTGGGTTTCTTCCATGTGTTCCTTTCACTCATGATGTCCAAGCTTTTTTTTCTTAAAAATTGCATCATTTAAAGTGGTTTTACTCATGGGTCTTATTTATTATGAATATCAGTGCACACTATGTTGGGGTTTATGAAATTATGACTATTTTCCTATGTTTTGGGAAATGAAACCAAGATCTAATGTAAGATTTGATGAATGGTTTTGATGTATATTGCTTGAGGGTGTTACCAAGTATCTATTAAAGGCTTTACATTGAATTTTCTACCATGATTTCACTTTTGAGTTATATGGTTTTATAGTAGCACTACACACCTTTTAAGCATTTGATGAAATGTCCATTTATGGTTTCTTGTGGAATTGAAGGTCCAATGTATATCTTATGAATTGAATGACTCTATGATGATGATATGATGATGAAATGAATGTATGTATATGGTATTCTCTATGTAGTATTGTAATGTGACCATACCCTACTCGAGGGTTGGGCGCTGGGTAACCTTCTCAAGGGGTTCGTACCTTGATAACCTATCGCGGGGTTTGTACTCTGGCACCAAGGGCAGTAGGGTGTGACTATCCATCAACCTTGTCGGGGCTTTGTACCTATCAACCTATCAAGGGGTTTGTACTCCGGCACCACAGGTGGTAGGGTGCGATGATCCACTAACCTATCAGGGGGGTTTGTACTACAGCACCACAGACGATAGGGTGCGATAATCCACTAACCTATTGATGGGGTTTGTACCTCAATCACCAAGGGTGGTAGGGCATGACTATCTATTAATAGTTTAATAGTCTCTTCTTACACATATTTTATGTTCTATATAAGCATGTATTACTTCAAGTATTATTCATACATGCCATATTGTTAGTATGTTATCCATTACTTATGATTATGCATTCATCGTACATACTTAGTACATTCAAGCGCACTAACGTATACTCTATACCTATATGATGTCACCATGTAGGAACTGGAGCACTACTAGATCATCCTCTTCCTCCATATGGCTAGTTCGATTGTCGTTCAAGCTTGTTGGTGAAACCTCCATTTCGGGGACAATGCTTATGATCTCTTACTATGTATTAAGACTACCTTTCTTTTTGTTATGTATTTACTATGAGGGTGAGCTCGATTGTTTGTCTTGGCCCCCTCTCTTATCTTTTGTCTTGGCCCCCACTCTTATCTATGTAGAAGAGGTGTTGTTGCATATGGAATGTATCTATGTTACGAGTCTTGACCCTTTTGTTTCTTGATGTTTGTCATGACCCAAGCCTTAGGCGTAGATGTGACATGGCGAATGAGGAACCCGAAAGTACCCCAAATAAGCCTCTTAACTTGTCATACATATCATTGGTCGTGGAAGTATATAAAAACAACCTAAAAGAGTAAGAATAGGGGCAAAGGGAAAAGCTTGCACAATATTATAGTCACGAGACAAGAGTCAAACTCATATCATATATACATAATATGTCCAACAACCACCTCTACTACATAGATAAGAGCGAGGGACCAAGACAAAGCAACCAGGCTCACCCTCATTGTCAAATAGAACATAAAGAAGAGTGTTTCAAAACATACCAAGAGAGTGTAGACTAAGGTCCCCAAAGTGGAGGACTCACTAACTAGCTTGAGCAGCACCGAACTAGCCACGTGGAGGAGGCTGATCAACTTGGGCTCTGGTTCTCACATGGTGATATCATGTAGGCAAGACTATATATTAATACATCTAAATATACTATGTATATAGGATGCAATGCAACAATAGATAAACATCATAATCAAAATGCATAATATTAAGTGATAGGTATAATATAGCAATATAGCATGTATGATCAATGCCTAAGTAAAACATAACTAAGTAACTCATGATTATATAGGATATCATATGTGTAGAAGAGACCAAGATAGATTTTCAGTGTATGAACCCCTTGGTGGTTGTGTGGTACATACCACTCACATGGTTGATGATAACCACACCTTATCACCACGATGGCGAAGTACAAACCCCTCAAATGGTTGACGAATACAAGCCCCCACATCGGTTAACCGGTCTCTTTTCCCCCGATCGGTTATGGTCTAGTGCAATATATAGAGTATATCATACGCATAAGCTCATTTCATTATCATATAGTCATAGATATCATATCTCATACTTTTGACCTTCAACTCTTCAGGAAATAACATTCAGACATTTTATCAAACACTTAAATGGTGTGTTATTCTAGAATAAAACCATGTAATGTAGAGATGAAATCATGCAAGAAAATACATTATAAAACCATCAATTAACATGCTACAACACCATCATGCAACATATATCAAAACCCCTCCTCCAATCTTATAATAGATCAAAGATATATAGCTCAAAACATAGTAAAACAATCACAACTTTACATAGCTTTTACATACTGTAGAATGAATTTCATAATATACAAGACCCATTTATAAATCAACTTTAAATCATACAATATGAGTAAAAGGAGGCTTGGCTATCATGGGTGAAAGGAACCTATGAAAGAAGCCCACATACCTTAACTTAGAGATGAATTTGGTAAAGATTGGAGATGGAGACTTAAAGCTTGAAGAAGAACCTCGAAAGAGAACCTAAGCATAGGATGAGGGTTTGGGCCTTAAATTTGGGAGTGAAAATATGACTAAGTGTTTGAGTGAGTATTAGGGAATGTTTATGATGATATGAGGGTGGAATAAGGCTAAGTGTAGGTAAAAACACAGTTGGGAACACTTAGGCCCAAAACTAAAAAGCCTTGGACCGAGATAGAAATAACTAGCAATAAAATACATAGGTCCACATCTAGTCCATGATGGAACTTATCACGGAGGTCAATTTAACGTATATCCACAATAGCTGGGCATCGTGGTGCTGTCGCTGATCATCTTTGGAAATTTGAAATTGTGATTCAATTGCTCTAAAATCAGGGTTAGACCCTTTTCCCCCTAATTTTGACATGTTGAACAAGAATATGAAATTAAATTTTTGATATCGCATAAAGATGTTGAGATATATGGAATTTAAAATTTTAGGCATTCTGTGGCATATTTTCGGGCACTTTTTGTGGTCGTTTCAATGTTATGATATGAAGGTTTATCCTTAGTCCCAATTCACTTGTTTGTGCTTATTTATCATTTTCATTTTAATTACTTCCATGACTAAGAATGTGTAATGATATGTTATGAGGCTTGTTTTGGGGTTCCTTCATGTTCTCCATTCACCGGTCACGTCTAGAATCTAGGCTTGGATAGTGACACAAAGCCTGGTATTCCCTTGGGATTCGACCTTAACCAATGGTTAGGTTTTATATTTGACAGCGATTTCTTTATCCTCAAAGTGAGAGGTACTATTTAAGCATGATCAAAGTTAGTAACGTCGTTGCTGGGGAATATGGTGAGGTTTTGACTTGATTTCACTAGTAGTTAATTCAAGTGTTGAATTTTGTTTACCAAAAAAAAAGATTCCTAATGATGATCCGTGCCCCTGGTGCGATGTGGCCAGGGCGCAGATTAATGTTATTTTGCCAGTTTTTAGTTGTTCGATCCAAGGACTTTGGATCTTGGGCCTAAGTCATCCTATGCGTAAAAACACATATGCTCAGTCAATTTGCAACCTTATATCATACAAGACATTCACCAAAACCTTCTCAACCACTTAGATAATTATTTCACTCAAAATTAAGGGTCCCAAATGCATTTCGAATCTTAAGGAATTCACTCAAGCTTCAAGTTCTCAATCAAATCTTCATCAAGGAATTCTCCAAAGTTGAGATATATGTGTTTCAACCATAAAGTCCTTTCATCCACGATGCCCAACCTTCCTTTTTATATAAATTATATGTTTCTAAGTTGATTTACTTATGGGTCTTACTTATATAAATTTGACTATGAACTATGTTAGAGTTTCATAAAAGTTTAACTGTTTAAGCATGTTTTGAGCTATGAAGCTATGATCTATTTTTGAGATTTGATGAAGGGTTTTAATGTAAATTGCATAAGGGTATTACAAAGTCTTGTTAGGTTTTTACTTCATATTTTCTTACATGATTTCACACTTAAATTGCATGGTTTTATGCTAGCATTACACACCTGGCAAGTATTTGAAAAAATGTCTGGTTAAGGTTTCTTGAGTTGTTGAAGAGCTAATGCATGGTATATGAGTGAAGTAACTTTATGATGATGAAAGAAAGGTATATACGAGTTGTTATCATGGAAAGTATCTATAGTATTGCAAGTTGACCATACCAAAGATTAGGGGTATGTACCTCATCCACCTTGTCGGGTGGTGGCAATTCCGTACTACCATAAATGAGGAGTATGTACTTCATCAACGTTGTCGGTTGGTGGTAACCCCATACTACCAAAGTTAAGGGGTATGTACCTCATCCACCTTCCAAGCGGGTGGTATACCTTAGATTCCAAGCACTAGGTTACTTGGCCTATGATGATAGTCTCTTCCTACACATATAATATGTTCTATATAAACATGTTTTACTTCAAACATTTTTCATGCATAACATATTGGTAAATACTATCTTACTTACATTAAGCATTTCGATTATGTTGCCTATCTCTTGTTGCATTCATCACACATACTTAGTACATTCAAACGTACTCATGCATACTCTATGCCAATATGATTTTACCATGTCGAAATCAGAGCGCACTTTATCATCTTCCTCTACGTGGCTATTACTATCTCTTCAAGCAAGTTTGGTGAGTCCTCTACTTCGAGGAGGATATCTTTTCTTCCTATGTATACAAAGACTCTTTATCTTATTGTTTGCTTTTCATTATGTGGGTGAGCCCGAAAAGTTATCTTGGGCCCCGCTCAATTCTAAGTTTAGAGGTGTTGTTGGACAAGTTATGTAATGATTTTATGAGCTTTGAATCTCTTGAATCTTGAATGTTTTAATCTAAGAAAGACTCCCTTAGTCTCTTTACCCTTATTTCTATTCTCTTATTGTTGTTTATTTGCTTTTGCGACCAAAGATGTGCAATGATATGCTAAGAGGCTTGTTCGGGGCTCCTTCAAGTTCTCTATTTGTCATGTCACATCTAGGACCTAGGCTTTGGTCATGGAAAACTTGGTATTAGAGCACTAGGCTGTTAATGGTCCTCGACATTTAGCCCACTATGGCGATTAGAGTCTTCTTCATGGTTGTGAAGACCACCACACCTATGAGCAAGAGGCTATGAGGTGCTTTAGGAAATGTTTTCCTTTTTCTTACTCTATGTCATGCTATAAAAGTTAAGGTAAGTTTTCACCTAATGAATGTTCTTTACTATGTTAGATAATGCCTATCCCAAGAGGAAGAAGAGCCTGCACTCCCGACGAACAACTGACTCATGAAGATCTCCAGGATGCTATTGCCATGCTAGCTGAAGCCATGACCAATCAAATCAACTAAGGGGCCCAAGCCCCTCATGCTCCTACTCAGGCATCTAGGGTAAGTGATTTCATAGGGATGAACCCACCGGAGTTCAATGGGTCTAAAGTGGATGAGGACCCTTAAGAATTTATTGATAAGGTGTATAAAGTGTTGTCTATTATGGGTGTTGAATTGGAAGAAAAAGCAGAGTTGGCGGCCTACCAACTCAAGGGGGTGGCACAATTATGGTATACACAATTGAAGAAGGAGAAGGGGATCAACCATATGATTCATTGGGAGGAGTTTAAGGCGGCTTTCCTCAACCAGTTTTTCCCTCTTGAGCTTAGGGAGGCCAAAATGATGGAGTTCATGAATTTGAAGCAGGGATCCATGAGTGTGAGGGAGTATGCACTTAATTGGAAAGGGAGAAGTTATGTAAGAGAAGGGGTAATGAGGCCAAGACATGTCAAACATGTCATACCGCCATGTTAATTGGTGATATTGACTTGTCCCACCTTAAGACTTATGTCGAACAATTGGAGGAGGAGAAGTTGCGAAAGAGAAGGGGTAATGAGGCCAAGAGGGCCCGTTGATGGTAGGTTCCATGGTCTCAAAGGTGGATGGTCTATCAAGCCCATGTGTCTTCTCATGCTCCTAATATAAGGATTGCCAATGACTACCCGGAGGCCCAGGGTGGTGGTGGTGTGGTGCCTAAAGCTATGTGTCCAAAGTGTGGTAAGGGTCAAGGTGGCCCATGCTTGAGAGATACCCATGCTTGTTTTGGTTATCGGGAAGTTGGCCATAAGATGATTAATTGTCCACATAATCAAAGCATGGGTAAAGATGTTCATCCACAAGGTCGGGTTGCAAATATGATTCCTTTGGGGAGAGGAGGCCAACAATATGGTACCCCAAGGCATGATCAGTTTTATGCTCTTCAAGGAAGGCAAGGGGAAGAGAAGGTGCCCAATGTCGTCACTGGTATATTAAAAGTCTTTGATTTTGATGTGCATGAATTGATAGATCCGAGTGCCACTCTTTCTTTTGTTACTCCTTTTGTTTCTAAAAAGTTTCATGTTGTGCCTAAATTATTGTGTGAGCCTTATTAGGTGTCTACTCCCACTGGTGCATCTATTGTTGCTAGGAAGGTCAATAGAAATTGTCCCATTTGCATTTTGCATAAAATTTTGCCTCGTAATTTTGTTGAGTTGGATATGGTGGATTTTGATATTATTCTTAATATTGATTGCTTGCATGCATATTATGCCACTGTTGATTGTAGAACCCGTAAAATTGAATTCCAATTCGCAAATAAATACGTCTTTGAGTGGGAGAGTCATGATGTGGTGGCCAAGGGTAGGTTTATCTCTTGCATTAAAGCCCAAAAGTTGTTCTCTAAGGAGTGTCTGCATCATCTTGTGAGGGTTAGGGATGTTGAGTCCAAAGTCCTTCCTATAGAGTTAGTTCTGGTGATAAATGAGTTTCTTGATGTCTTTCCTAGTGACCTTCCCGATGTTCCTCCCAAAAGGGAAATTGACTTTGGTATAGACCTCCTTCCCGACACTCAACCCATTTTTATTTCCCCTTATGTCTGGCCCCCGCATAGTTAAACAAATTGAAAGCGCAATTGAAGGATTTGTTGGAAAAGGGTTTTATTAGGCCTAGCCAATCACATTGGGGTGCACCAGTGTTATTTGTGAAGAAAAACGATGGTACACTTTGAATGTGCATGGACTACTAACAACTTAATAAGGACCATAAAGAATAAGTATCCTCTACCAAGGATTGATGATCTTTTTGGCGAACTTCAAGGGGATAGTCACTTCTCTAAGATTGATCTTCGCTTTGGGTATCACCAAGTGAAAGTGAGGGAGTGTGACATTTCGAAGATTGCCTTTCAGACTAGGTATGGGCACTATGAGTTTGTGGTTATGTCCTTCGGTTTGACTAATGCACTGACTATTTTTATGGATCTTATGAATAGTTTCTTTAAAAGCTACATTAATTTGTTTATGGTGGTTTTTATTGATGATATATTGATCTATTCTCATAGTGAGGAAGAGCTTGTGAGTTATTTGAGGGTGGTGCTATAAAAATTTAGGGAAGAGAATTTGTATGCTAAGTATGAAAAATGTGAATTTTAGTTGAAAGAAGGTGCCTTTCTAGGTCATATGGTGATGGGGGCTGGCATTAAACTGGATCCTAAAAAGACAGAAGTGATTAGAAATTGTCCTAGACCTTTGACTCCATCAGACATTAGAAGCTTCTTGGGCTTAGCGAGTTATTACCGTAGATTTGTGAATAGGTTCTCTTCTACTGCTTCTCCCCTGACTAAGTTGACCCCAAAGAAGGAAAAGATTTTGTAGACCAATGAGTGTGAAAGGAGTTTCCAAACCATGAAGGATAAGGTTGTCTCTACTCCTATCTTGTCTCTACCAAAAGGGTTAGAAGGGTTTGTTGTGTATTGTGATGCCTCACGAATTGGTTTGGGTTGTGTTTTGATACACAATGTTAAGGTGATAGCTTATGCCTATAGACAACTCAAGGTGCATAAAAAGAATTATCCTACCTATGATCTTAAATTGGCCACCGTGGTTTTTGCTTTGAAAATTTGGCTTTGTTATTTGTATGGGGTGCATGTTGATAAGTTTACCAATCATAAGAGTCTCCAATATGTGTTTACTCAAAAATACCTCAAGGTGGTTAGAAATTCTTAAGAATTATGATATGAGTATGCATTATCATCCCGGTAAGGCTAATGTGGTGGTCGATGCTTTGAGTAGGGTGTCTATGGCTAGCCTTGCTCATGTTGATGATGGGGTGAAAGAGGTAGTTTGGGAGAGGTTGCTAATGGTGGTATTGTGGTTGTTGATGGTTCAAACTCATCTTTGGTTGATGAGGTAAAAGCAAAGGAAGACCTTGACCCCTCCTTGTTAGTATTGAAGGCCTTTGTGAGAGATGGCAAGGTGGAGGTTTTCTCCCAAGGGGGAAATAGTGCCCTTAGGTACCAAGGTAAGTGATGTGGCTATTATTGATGACTTAAGAAAGAAGATTCTTGATGAGGCTCATAATTCTTCCTATTCCATTTACCTCGATTCTACAAAGATGTATAGAGACTTGAGGGAAGTGTTTTAGTGGGGGTGGTATGAAGAGAGACATTGTAAAATTTGTATTCGGTTGCCATAATTGCCAACAAGTCAAAGCCGAACATCAAAGGTTGGGTAGCCTAGCCTAAGACAAAGAGATTCCTACTTGGAAGTGGGAGGAAATTAACATGGATTTTGTTGTTGGTTTGCCTAAAACTAGATAGCATTTGGACTCTGTTTGGGTTATGTTTGATAGAATGACAAAGTGGCCTCATTTCCTACCGATTAAGATTACTTATGATGTCGAATATTATGCTAACTTGTACATTCATGAGTTGGTTAGATTGCATGGGGTGCCTTTGTCTATCATATTAGATTGTGCTGCTCAATTCACTTCACATTTTTGGATATCCTTCCAAAGGGGTCTTGGTACATAGGTTAAGCTTAATACGACCTTTCACCCTCAAACAGATGGCCAAGCCGAAAGAACGATCCAAACTCTTGAGTATATGATTAGATATTTTGTTTTGGAGTTTAAGGGTAGTTGGGATAATCATCTCCTATTGATTGAGTTTTCATAAAATAATAGCTATCATTCTAGCATTGGTATAGATCCTTTTGAGGCCCTCTATGGTAGATGTTGTAGGTTCCTGATTGGATGGTTTGAGGTAGGGGAAATAGCATTGTTGGTTTTGGATCTGGTTATGGAGGCCATGAAGAAGGTGAGGATGATAAGGAAAAGATTGAAGATAGCCCAAAGTCAACAAAAGTCCTATGTCTATGTGACGAGAAGGGAGCTTGAATTTAAGGTTCGTGATTAGGTCTGTTTGAAGGTCCCATCTATGAAGAGTGTGGTTCTTTTTGGTAAAAAGGGTAAATTGACTCGAAGATTTATGATCCTCATATGTTGTTGAGGAGGACTAGTAAGGTGGCCTATGAGTTGAATTGTCTAGTGAAATAGACTTAGTTCATTCGATCTTCCATGTGTCTTTGTTGAGGAAGTGAGTGGGTGACCCAAATGCTATTATGTCATTGGAAGTTGTGGGTGTTGTTGAAGACAATATGACTTATGAAGAGGTTCCAGTAGAAATTTTGGATAGACAAGTGAAGAGGTTGAGGAACAAGGATGTAGCCTCCATTAAGGTCCTTTGGAGGATTCAACAAGTTGAAAGTGCCACATGGGAAGCCGAAGCGAACATGCACATGAGATATCCCTATATCTTCCATTCTACTCAAGCCTAAGTTACTAATCTAAGTCCCGTAAATGATTTCAAGTGTTAAGTTTCAAACCACATGTCTTTTTCATACATTCATGTTTAAATTAATTAGTCCATGGTGATTTTGACACTTATGTTGAGATTTTTGAAATGATGTTTAAGCGCATTGTTGAATTCTTGTGTAGGCTGAAATTATCTTGCTTACTTCTCTTGTATACATTTCTTTGATGTTTGGGGACAAATGTTCCCAAGGGAGAGGTATTAAAATAATCCCAAAAAGTGTCCGACAATGTGCCTCAGAAGTGCCCATAATCATAATTTCCAGAGATGATCCTCGCACCTGGCGTGACGTAGCTAGGGAGCGGATCACTGTTATTTTTGCCAATTTTTAGTTGTTCGGTCCAAGGCCTTTGGGTCTTTGGACTAAGACTTTCTATGCATAAGAAAACCTATACGCCAATTTTAGACCACATATCATACAAGACATTCCCCAAAACCTTCTCAAACACTTAGACAAATATTTCGCTTAAAATCAAGGGTCCTAAACTCATTCCGGATCTTAAGGAATTCACTCATGCTTCAAGTTCTCAATGAAATCTTTATCAACAAATTCTCCAAAGTTGAGGTATGTGGGTTTTAATCATTGGGTCCTTTTACGCATGGTGCCCAACCTTCCTTTTTACATAAATTGTATGTTTCTAAGTTGATTTACTAAGGGTCTTACTAATTATGAATTTGATTATGAATTATGTTGGGGTTTTATAAAAGTGTGACCTTTTAAGCATGTTTTGAGCTATGAAGCTATGATCTATTTTGTGATTTGATGAAGGGTTTCAATGTATATTGCATAAGGGTATTACTAAGTATTGGTGGGTTGATTTACTTTGAGTTTTCTTCCATGATTTCACTCTTAAGTTGCATGGTTTTATACTAGCATTACATACCAGCCAAGTGTTTGATAAAATGTCCGCTTAAGGTTTCTTGAGTTGTTGAAGGCATATATGGTATATGAGTTAAATGACTTTATGATGATGAAAGGAATATATATACGAGTTGTTATCATGGAAAGCATATATTGTGTTGCAAGTTTACCATACCAAAAATTAGGAGTATGTACCTCGTCCACCTTGTCGGGTGGCGGCAATCCCATACTATAATAGATGAGGGGTATGTACCTCATCCACCTTGTTGGGTAGTGGCAATCCCGTACTACTATAGATGAGGGGTATGTACCTCATCCACCTTGTCGAGTGGTGGCAATACAGTACTACCATAGATGAGAGGTATGTACCTTATCGACCTTGACAGGTGGTGGGAATCCTGTATTACCATAGATGAGGAGTATGCACCTCATCCACCTTGTCGGGTGATGGCAATCCCGTACTTCCAAAGATAGGGGATACCCCCCGTCCACCTTCCAAATGGGTGGCAAGCCTTGGATTTCATGCACTAACTTTCTTGGTCTATGATGATGGTCTCTTCCTACACATGTATTATGTTCTATATAAGTATCTTTTACTTCAAACATTGTTCATGCATGCCATGTTACTAATATACTATCTTGGTTACGATTATGTATTTTGATTATGTCGTATATCTCTTGTTGCATTGTATCTTACATACTTAGTACATTCAAATGTACTAAAGTATACCCTATGCCTACATGATGTTACCATGTAGGAACCGGAGTCCCACTAGATCATCTTCCCCCATGTGGCTAGTACTATCTCTTCAAGCAAGCTTGGTGAGTCCTCAACTCTGAGGATGATATCTTTTGTTATTGTCACGACCCGCCTATGGGCCGTGACTGGTACCCGATAGGGGCACCCAGACAACATTCCAAAACAGACTCAAATATAGACTTTATACATTTTACAGAAATTTTGGCAGAGTTTCCTCTGTTTTATTGACTAGCCACCTGAAACAGAAGAGTCCAGCGAACCAACACACAGAACTCAAACATGAATATATAAATATGCGTGCCGACAAGATCATCGCTGCGGTCCTGCTGCCTAGTAAACATAGTATATATTCAAAATGCTCAAACAGCTGGCTAAGTATTACATATCAAACATATATACAAGATATTAAAACTAACAGATAGGACCCACACTCACCACGTATCCACAGACCTCTAATACAGACACATAGAATCAAACAACGGGACAGGGCACCCGTCATACCCAAAATGAATAAAGTCTGAAGTAACAAAATATAAGCATAGTATACCAAAGGTGGCTCCAGAGTAGGGGAGCTCGTCAAAACCCCCGAAGGAACGGGGGTCAGTACGAAAGACATACCGAGTATGTAAAGCAGAAAGTACATACGATCATTAGAATAGTCAAATGCACATAGACAGCAGAAGTACATATAGTTATCAAGGTAGGTAACTGATCATAGTCAAAGGATTTTATTTTTGTACGTGTGTGAAAATATGGTTTCGGCTATTATCTTGCTTACTTCTCTTGTATACATTTCTTTGATGTTTGGGGACAAATGTTCCCAAGGGAGAGGTATTAAAATAATCCCAAAAAGTGTCCGACAATGTGCCTCAGAAGTGCCCATAATCATAATTTCCAGAGATGATCCTCGCACCTGGCGTGACGTAGCTAGGGAGCGGATCACTGTTATTTTTGCCAATTTTTAGTTGTTCGGTCCAAGGCCTTTGGGTCTTTGGACTAAGACTTTCTATGCATAAGAAAACCTATACGCCAATTTTAGACCACATATCATACAAGACATTCCCCAAAACCTTCTCAAACACTTAGACAAATATTTCGCTTAAAATCAAGGGTCCTAAACTCATTCCGGATCTTAAGGAATTCACTCATGCTTCAAGTTCTCAATGAAATCTTTATCAACAAATTCTCCAAAGTTGAGGTATGTGGGTTTTAATCATTGGGTCCTTTTACGCATGGTGCTCAACCTTCCTTTTTATATAAATTGTATGTTTCTAAGTTGATTTACTTATGGTCTTACTAATTATGAATTTGATTATGAATTATGTTGGGGTTTTATAAAAGTGTGACCTTTTAAGCATGTTTTGAGCTATGAAGCTATGC